>JABASD010000190.1:0-106806 GCA_019776165.1 Pogonognathellus flavescens
CGGCGAAGAAAATGTTGTTCTGTTGTGTGGAATGATGTGGACAATGCTCTGCTCTCTGGATAGTGTTTGAAGAAGCGGAAGAGTTGTTGGGGCAGCAAAGTACGAATGGTGTAAGAATTGTGGAAACATGATGTAGAGTGTGGAAGATACGGCGGACATTCAAAAGTTTCAACAACCGCACCATAAAACGAGAATAGTACAAGCACGAGAACGCGGAGAGAAGTAGACAGAAGAAGAAGAGATAAAAGTAAACCACATTTATTGCATGCAAAGCTGATAATTTTTATCCTTTGCAAAATTATATTTGCTAAACAAAATTGGCGAAAGCATTGAGTGAGTGGATGTAATTGTGAAGTGTGTTATATAATAGAGAGACGGATCTGGTAGAGATCTTGTGTGGTAGTTTTGTAGTTTTACGCACGCAAGTAGAAGTATACCGAATTCATCGCACGACAGACATACAACATACACGACGATTCTTGTGCTCATTCAATTCAGCATTGAAACAACCACTAAGCAAACACAGGCAAACCGTAGTGAAATTGCATTCAATTCATCACCGCATGTCATTCACCGAAAGTCACATTCTTCTAATTTAATTATCATACACGCCGTGGTCCGGTAGCGGTAATCCTCGTCGTCTTCATTGGCACGTAAGTAATTAAGAATTAAAATAATTAACTAGGAACTAGCAATTGTGCATTTAAAAATAATAAAGTAATATCGCATTGTAGCAGACAGCAGATGAAAACTTAGAAAGTTGTCTCGATTCTTGTCTGGCTCACAAAATTCTCAGCCATACGTTACAATTACAATCAACATTTAACGTTTTGGACAGAATTAGATTTAGCCAGTGGCAGTCAGCAACTGGCAACCCCAAAGTAATTTTTCCAACAAATATTATTGCCGGATTTTTGCCAGTTGCTACTTTTTAGTTGAATAACTACTTAGGTACCAATTAACAGTTAAATCGAAATTAAACGTATGTACAGATTCTAATAATTAATTAATTTGTGTATAGTCATGTTTCGTCGGGTTATCCAAATACTTATATTTGCCCAATAGGTGATAGTTGATAGAAAGATCCATTGGTTGATATTGTATGTAAAGTAAATGAATGTTTTTGAAATTCAAAAACTAGAATACTAAATGTATTTTTAAACACCTACAGTTTAAGAATTATCTGAAGTATACTTTTGTGACTTGTTGTGCAAATGCAATTCTGAATATGTTTTTAAATTAATAAACAACACAAGCTGAACAGCTGTGTTGTATATTTTCACTTCAATGTTTGTAGTGTCAAATGTCGAAAGGTTGTAGGTTATTATTAATATCGATTTTGTTTTAATTCTTTGTGTAGGTAATTTAAAGACTCAAATATAATCGACTACCGAACGTGTCATTCAAATCATTTGTTTTTCGATACATATTATAAAAGTTTCCAACATTGGTACCCAATACGTCAACACATTCATCAACTCTTCAAATCTAAGGTTAGTTCTATTTCGACAAGAGTATTTGCCAGTGTGCAAATAGTATTAATTACTTCTTTACGATCCAGATTAAAAAACCAAAAACTACGACTACAACTTTAATTGGTTTCAATTAAATGTGGCAAATAATTTTGCGCTACAGAGAACATTAATATATTTATAATTTATTCCCAGAATGGAAACACACGAAAATTCTTGGAGAGAAGGTGAAGGAGGGAGTGGCGATGATTCTTCCCCAGCCTCGGCATTCTCACGACTAAATGTAAATGCTGCTGAATTTGTGCCTTCGTTTTTGAAAGCTGAGTCCCCTACTTCAGCTAACGACTCTTCCGCTATCAAAGCAAATGGTAAAATCTGATGACATACAATTAATTAACCCTTAATTAGTATTCCAGCAAAATATGATTTATTTTATCTTTTATTATTAGATTCTGTGCTGGAAAGAATGGATGTAGATAAAACTCCAAGTCCCGAAGAGGCTCCTAAAAAACCTGATACTGCTCCCGATAGTTGGGAGGATGCAGCAGAAGATGCTTCTACTCCTGAAGGAGACGAAGACGTAGACGGGGACGCCGAAGAAATTGTTACAAGGACTAAAAAGAAACCTCCGAGAGCCGAAGAGACTAAAAGCAAAAAGGAACACGTCAACGTTGTATTCATTGGTCATGTGGGTAAGTAAACCCGCAGCAATAATCTATACATACATAAACAAAAAATTATACGAATAGTTTTTACGATCAGTTGTCGATAATCGCATAGCGTAAGGTAATGGCAATAATAAATAGTTGCCTGATAAATATTTTGCAGCAGTGTTTTCTGCATTTACCATTTTTATTCTGATAATATCTCTTCAATAAAATATACATCGATCGATACCAGTACTCTGAAAGTAATAAATATTTCTTAAGCAAACTGAGATAACAAAACCAACCATTTTTCATTGAGTTTGCTATTGTTACAGTTATCGCTGCAAGTGCTCAAGATATATCAATAATTCTAATTGATCATGATAGTAGTATCTTTGTTTCGACAGTACAGTACAGTATGAAATTTATATTTATACCTTTACAGACGCTGGAAAGTCGACAATAGGAGGACAAATTATGTACTTAACTGGAATGGTGGACAAGCGCACACTTGAAAAATATGAACGAGAAGCAAAAGAAAAAAACAGAGAAACGTGGTACCTTTCGTGGGCCTTGGACACTAACCTTGAAGAGCGAGAGAAAGGAAAAACAGTTGAAGTAGGCCGGGCGTGCTTCGAAACTGAAGGGAAACATTTTTCCATCCTAGATGCTCCGGGACATAAAAGTTTTGTTCCTAACATGATAAGTGGAGCTGCTCAAGCTGATTTAGCCGTTTTGGTAAATTTCTTTTCAAAAACATAGTAATAGAAAATAAAATAAAAAACCCAAGTGTTATTCCTTTCTGAAATGATTATCAGTAGTTTACTAATTTGTTTAATTGCAAATTATGTAGGTAATTTCTGCACGTAAAGGAGAATTTGAAACGGGATTTGAGAAAGGTGGTCAAACGCGAGAGCATGCTATGTTGGTAAAAACAGCTGGAGTAAAATTTCTTGTGGTGCTGATAAATAAAATGGACGATCCAACAGTGGAATGGGCTGAGGACCGATATAATGAATGCAAAGAGAAACTACTGCCTTACCTCAAGAAATTGGGATTTAATCCGGCCAAGGATCTGACTTTTATGCCATGCTCTGGACTCACAGGAGCAGGTTTAAAAGAAAATGTAGACCCTAATATATGTCCGTGGTACACGTAAGTGAAATTATTTAATTCGTTCTTCATAAATTAAATGAAACAGTGCGTGCACTGTTAACATATTGTGAATTGTGCTTAAATTAATTGTATTTAATTGCTTGATAGGGGGTTGCCGTTCATCCCATTTATCGATAGTTTACCTTCACTTGACCGAAAGCTTGATGGTCCATTTATGATGCCGGTTGTGGACAAATATAAAGACATGGGAACTGTTGTGATGGGTAAAGTGGAATCTGGACAAGCCAAAAAAGGACAAAATCTTGTGCTTATGCCAAATCGAACATCTGTGACAGTTGATCAACTCTGGTCAGATGACGAGGAGGTCACAGCAGTCGGACCTGGAGAAAATGTTAAAATTAAATTAAAAGGAATCGAAGAAGAAGACGTTTCGCCAGGTTTCATTCTATGTGAATCAAATAACCCGTGTAAAATCGGAAAAGTCTTTGACGCTCAAGTACGAAACATAAATAAATAAATAGTTGTAAAATAATCCATCACTTTTGAAATATGAACTTGCATAACAATAAGTTTGTTTGTATTGCAGGTAGCTATATTGGAACATAAAAGTATCATTTGTGCTGGATATTCAGCTGTTATGCATATACATACCGTAGCAGAAGAAGTAACTGTTAAAGTGAGTTTACATTTTTATACATATTTAATCATTCCTGAGGTTCATTGTCATTAAATGGTCAATTTGATGTTTTTGCAGGCCTTAATTTGCTTAGTAGACAAAAAATCAGGTGACAAATCCAAGACACGTCCACGATTCGTAAAACAAGACCAAGTGGCCATTATGAGATTAGAATGTGCAGGAGTCGTATGCATGGAGCCGTTCAAATTGTTCCCCCAATTGGGTCGCTTTACTCTTAGAGACGAAGGTAACATTAAATATAGACTTTAAAAGTTATTGTATTTTGAATTCAGGAAAGGAAATATGTTTTCGTCTAGTTCTGTGATTATTACTTAACTGGCAAGATACATTATGTATTATTTTTAAAGACAATTCTTTAACTTGTGTATTATTTCTGACTTTTAGGAAAGACGATTGCGATTGGAAAAGTACTGAAAGTTATAGAATAAGTAACAAGCGAGTACATGGACTGGTAAATTGGAAAACTACAAGCCTGTAAACTAAATGAATCTGTCTAACGTTGACCAAAAATAAGTTGCAAATGGAATTTTCCGACCACACCTTCGTACACACAATGTTGCTAACAATACACACTATTAATCATCATAATATTACTCTGATAAAAAGGCAAGAGATAAAAAGCATCAGGAATTGGTAATCATCAAAAACCCAATGGAGGAAAGGAATCCTCGAAGAGTACAGATAATTAATGTTGACTAATAGCAATATTATTGTTAAAAGTCGAAACCTAGTTATTTTGTTTCTACTACTACCGTTGTTGTTTGTAATAATTAATTATGCGTTTGTCTATCTAGAGCCTAAGTTAAGAGAATTTATGTGTAAATGTACTTTGTTGTGTGTATTTTATTTGGTAGTAGTAGCCGTCAAGAAAAGATAGTTATTATTAGCAATATTAGTGCCTGACAACTTAGTTATTTTCATTCACTAGATATTTATTATAGTAGTAATTATTATTGAAGCAGGAAGCAGGGTGTAGGTTTAATAATCCTGGGTTATTGAGTATTCTGTAGTTGTCTTGCTTTTTATGTAATTGAATTTGTAGAACTATTAACCAATTCACGAGCTCTCATGAAAAATGGACACACAGAACGGATTTCTGGCAAATATAATTGAAATGTGAATTAATTTTAGGGATGCACAGTTATGTACATGATATTGAAGAGAGTAGCGCCTAAGAATCATAGGAGTGTTTGTTGGTTGAGGTACTGTACGCAACTATCATTTATATACAATGTACACTCAACTCATAAAATATATAAAGATCATTCTTGTTATGATGCTTATATCTACTTGCCGTTATCACTACATCCGTTAGCATTTAGCTCTGTATGCAATGTACGCTCTGCGGGGGCATGTCAAATGTTGCCTTCGTCGTTTTCAGCTTTAAGCCATAATATAAAATCATAATAAACTACAATGATACATACGATAGGGACAAAAACGTGGGGAAGACAGTGGGGGAGCTCGAAAGGGAGCGGGGAGAAGACAGGAAAGCGCTAGGTTGTTGTTGCTGTCGAATAATCATTGAAAATATAATTTTTGAATAAGTACATAGAAGATGAAGACATTATAATTATGGCAATGAAATTGGGAAACACCTGTTGGCTGTTGGAGCTTATTGTTGTAGGTTCCTCAGCCCAATCCAGTTGTAATGACAGTAATATCAGAATGAAATATTGATAGAGTTGCTATTGGTTTATTTGTTGGGAGAGAGAATGAGTGAATGCTTTGAGTGATGATATCTACTATTGAGTTCGTTTGTCGGCATGTGTATTATAATAATATTCTATTATTCTAAAAATGTAATTCATATAAGCAGAAGACGAAGAATGAATACCTTTAGTTAATTAGTGGCTATAAAATATTAATTAATTATTATTATAATAAAATGAAAAGATGTTGTTGCCTAATAAGAAGGTTATGCAATTGTTACACATATGAACACGAAATGCATAGAATAACTATAATAATATACATACCACTATCACACAAAGATATATCTATACCTACTCCACTGGTACTGATACGAAATAGATAACAAATGTATTGTGACTGTGGATCTTTTGTACATACCTCAAACCCAATTGCGATAAGTTCCAGATTATTATTAATAAACGATGATCATTCGTGTAAAAACACATTTTCACCATTTATTCGCACATTTTTTTGTCAATTTCGTGCAAAACATAACGAATTCTATACGAAGACAAAATGTGGAATGAAAATGCACGAGAAATAATTTCATGTGAACGTTCACGCCAATTTACAGTCAAATTTCGATTTATTAATCTATTTGCATAATATGACACAATTACAATAAAATTGAGCAATACATGGAAATGTTGATATTACATATACACACATTTTAATGGATGTTCTTTAACGGCAGCTGTAATGTAAGTTGTTTTATTTCTTACACCTTTTACATCTGGTAAAATTCCTCGTGCCTGCACTTCAATTCTATCAATGAACTTTCTCCGAATGAGATGGACATTAAAATAAGGGCACTCAAATTTATTATTTTGTGTGTAAAGATTTCATTAATACCGTTTCGTGTTATTACATTTTTATTTATTACGTTGAATTTATTATTAGTACATCTCAAACAGAGCAAGAATCCAGTTCAACAATACTTGATGAAATATTGCGCATTCTAGTATATGCGTGTAGAATGTAGACACAGCGCTGTGTAGCCCAACTCGAGCTGGACTTTGTAATATCTGCACTTTGCACCGCAACCAAAAACTGGAGAAAATACAGACCTGCACTCTACGCTTAACTATATACGCATGTAGTTACTTCTAAATAGTAAACTACACACATTCATAAATACGTCTCTAGGAATTCCAGAACACTACACTAATACTAATTAATAAACGCAAGATACCCTTACACGTGTATTGTAAACAAAGAGAAAGCTAAAATGTATTTCTAAAACTGGTGCTTACCCTGCAATTATGCAATTCACATTGAAAACGTATTTCCATGACCAGAGATGATTATTAGCTAACTGAAAGAACATGATTTTTAAAGGACGTTCCAGAAGTAGGCAGGTAGCGACCATTACCCTACACAGATCTGCATCTAAACGATAAATCCTACTACCTTAGGCAATGGCAATAGCCACGTGTGCATGTACCATGTAACTTACTTTCACTACTGCAGCTGAGGATGTACCTCCACTTGTGTAGCACTCACTATTAGTAGTAACAGCTTATACTAACCAGTTTATTATTATTATTATTAGAATACATCCATTAACACTTCTAACTTACTCTCTTCATTTTACCTATACCTATATATACTTAGAAGAATGCTACTCTAGTAATAAATGTGTAGATCGATCAATAAACTACCACGTGGCATATAATATTTTATTACCTTGCACAAAAGATATTTGTTAAACTGAATACTACTCCTTGTCCTACTTCAACTCAATTGGTTCCTATTTTGTAGATTTTGCTTCAATCTAAGTAATTCTAAAACATTTCTACGCATTAACATAAATTATAAATGCAACAATGAATACAGTTGGTAAATGGTAAATGAAACTGTTCATTAATACATATAGCATAGTCAGTCTGCACATATAATCAATACAAATAAAAGTATTTTCATGTTCAATTTTATTTAAGATAGTTTGAATAGGGCAAAAAAAGAAATTGCAACTTTTTGTAAAAATAAAGCAAATTATGTAAAATGTTTTTACTGTGAGTGAAAGTAAAGAAAGTTATTGACCTGCTGATTTGGATAGGTATAAAGAATCTATTCATTGGTCATGCTGGTATAGAAATAGAGCAGTTGCATGTGCGACTGCAAAGCGGAAGAAATGGGAAATGAAGAGAAACCACCTGTGGGATATCATAAAAGGAAGATGTGCGAGTCTGGAAATCAATACAGGGAATCAATAACGACTTCTACATGGAAGTGAGACATGACTACATTATACGTACATTTACATGCGACTTTGTATTTACTGTTTTGGAAATTAAAAGTAAAACGTGATATTATTTCTTCGGTACACAAGAATGGTCACATCATGTCTCTATTCTAAAAGTAGACTCTACGGTTGCTACATTTATACTTAAAGTAGAATAATCACATCGTATTCATAATTAATGTTGTTGGTTCCTATATGTAATTGATCTACGGCTACACTTGACAATATTTATGTTCCACTAAATACACAGAGTGCATATTCTGGTAATATGTAACATTATTTATAAGACACACCTTTCGTTTCTGTTTTTATGTACTACCTTGTTGTTGTTAGTTCATTGGGTTGTGTATTTCATCTACTGTGTAGCTTTCATTCTACTTCTAGGCCTACTTCACTTTCATTCTATCGTTAGTTGTATATTTGTCTTATTTGTCATTCCACTAAGTATAATAATATCATGTCAGATTTATTCATGGTATAATTTAATAACCAAATTACTAGTAATACCTATCGTTTACTTAGAAGTAATTAGTATTAGATTAGTTGAGTAGTGTAGAAACTAAAATTGCTCTTTTCGTGATTTTTTTAAGGTTTGTAAGTAAGACTCCGTGTAAAGAGGCCACTGCTTTCCTTCGCTGCTCCTAAAACACCGCGAGAGTATTTTAGGAACAGTAATAATAAATATCGTTTAATAAATACTTTCATAATAATTAACAAGAAATTTCTATGTAATAGATTGATTGAGGAACACACTTGGCCATGTGACTGTTTTCTTAAGGAAATAAAATAAGTTAACGAGTTGAATTCCAAATGATGTTAAAACATAGAAGATTTTGAAGTGTCAAAAAGTATATGGTAGTAGTATAATATTCTTAAGTCTTATTAATTACTAAGGTACATGCACACAGATTTTACTAATTGTAGGTTGAAATAGTTTAGTAATTTATGTGGAAGTTGATCGTTTTTGGTTGGTTCTACTTATAGGCAATTTATTCACAATACTACTATCTCACATTTTCTGTGAGACGACTTTCTCCGGGTGAAAGTTTGACTTTCTCTGTAAGTGACTTTCACCGGGATATTGAATCGTCACTTAAAAGTAATTCATTCGATATTGTTTTATGGAGGCGGATCATTCTACACTTGCACATGGATTAATAACATTGTGGCACTTTTCTCAAATATTACGAATAACATTTTTTTCATTAGCCTTTTTAACATTTTGAACTTTTTTTCAGTTTTATTTATTAGCACTTATTTAGTAGTACTTTAGTAGCACTTAGAGACTTACATTCATCTTTTTGTCCTTTCCTTCTTCATTTTGAAATTTTTTTCCTTTTTCAGTTTTCGATTCTTTTTAATGTTTTATTGCGTTTTCCCCCTTTTCATTCTTGAGAATTCAGACGCACTTTTTTATGACTTTTTGGTTTTTTGTGGCATCTATACTAATTAAATTTGTTATAATAATAATTATGGCTATTTATTTGTAAATCCCTATTTGCTATCTGGAAAAGATATTTTGGTATGTGATTCAGCGGTTTATATTGTGGTAATATAATCGGGAACGGTCACTGTATTCAGTATTGCTTTGACGAGTAACACATAATCATCATAATTTATGTCGAAAGGAGCCGTTCAGTTACTGATGATTGGATTAAGTATTTTTAAGCTAGAGCTGAAGGAACCCTTCGTTGACAACTTTGACCAAAATCCTTCACGTATAGAATAATAATATTTCATATTGTGCATTTATAATCATTTTAATAGTAGCTGCACGTTTTCTTTTTCAATTCACAGATTGCTATTATTAGGCCAAATGGATTATTTCAATTCAACTATCCTGAGAGTGACAAGTGCGTGATTATTCATCATTGTATTTCCCTACAATAAATATCTCCAGTAGCTATTACCTAAAGGCCAGAGTACACAGAGTGAAACTTCAAGTATACAAAACACACATCAATAATAATATATTATTACTTTGTAACTAATCCATCTTATTGTTATTCTCAAAATAACAATAATAAAACTTTCTCCACTCTCTTCAACACTTGTACCATTTTTTTCGTTTTTTCTTCTTTTTGATTACTAACGCTTTATATTCATGTACAATTAATTCTACTAGTATAAGAATTAAGTATCATTTTCACTTACTTGGTATATCCACAGTTTTTACCTTTAACTATAATAATATTATTATGTTAATCTTAGTAGTATAGGTATAGTATTTATATATATATACATAATTACTCTGACAATTTGCATATTATGATTTCTGAGTTTAGTACAGTAAAAGGAACGCTCTGTTAAATTATGAGCGTATCTCTCTTGTTATACTTAATAGTAATTCAATGGATATGCAGAATGCAATGTCAATTGCAAATGCACATTGTGTGTATTCAGTATTTAGGAAAGCACGAAATGCAATTATCAGCTCTCTTCGGCGGGCACTTTTTGTCCTGTGCTGTATTTTCCATACCGACCGATACATCTCTCGTCCCCGTCTCTTTTTACTTTCTACCTCCTACCAATCCCGTCTTGTAATTCTTATCCATAAAAACCAGTGTAGTAGATTTATCAGTAATTAATCATCTAAATATTTACTCTTACAGCCAATTGACTCTCATTCTAACCTTAAGATTTATCTTAGCGTATAATATTACAATTATTTCACATTACATTTTGATTGGCAAGCACATGGCCACATAAGGTCCTTTCTTTTCTGATTCTCAACTCTCATCTGCTCATTTTACATTACTGGGGCGCTACAATAACACTTATTGGGGTTGAGGTTGCATTCTGTACACCTTCTAAGCTAAAACACACTTTGTGCAAAAATCTAATCAACCAGCTAACACAAAAATCGTCAAAATGTGCTGTGCTACATAAAATTGGTATATTCTTCCATAAATTATGTCTCTACTGATATTAATACACAGACACTGTACACAGAGCTACTTCTACAGTACATCCAAGTCTCTATTTAAGTTTATGAAGAAGTATTGCATAGGAGAGGTACACAGATAACTGAGAGACACGGCATGAATTAAATTGACTACTACGAGGTCGCTATATTTTTGAGACACATAGTACACACATGTTAATATAGATACAAGATTGTGTGTATTTGGATAAAGACTTATTTAGTTGTCTGAATTAGATTTATTTTTATATACAGGTACATACAACGACGCTGTCACCTCCCACGCCTTCCCTCACCCGGATCGGATCGCGTTCGTGTCTATACAAATGATTATGTTCTCCGTCCTCTGTCTCCCTCCCTCTACCTCAAAATTTTTTACGATTACACTTATAGTAGTAGTAGTATGTAGTTTGTACTCTTTCTCGTCACAATTTACAGAGTACATATGTTGGTTTATTATTTGTTAAGAGTTTTAAGGTATGTTGTGTTGATTGGCGACGTTTTTGGGGGATGATGATGGCAGTCGTGGCCTGATCAGCCACATTCAGCTTTCACTTTTATCATGGCTAGTGTAATCTTCACAAGATCAAGTCTTACTTTTAAACTTCCTAGTATACTCTATACTTCCTAAGTAAATTATTTATAACTTGCATTTTAGCTTTTTACTTAAAATACTCATTCAAGTACGCACTAATTTCACGAATATTTATAACAGACACATTTAGTAGGAATTAGGCATTGACTTATGATTATTTTTATTTGATACTGCAAAGGGAGTGATCTGCTGGAAGATATTCTTATTTATTATAAGCAAAAGATCCTTCGTGTGTAATTTTATTACTCTGTTCTCCCTGTCTCACTTTTTTTCATTTTCGTTATTATTGTTTTAGGCAGGCAGGTTTAAGAATCCTACTTTTTTGAACTGATGAGTTTATTTCATTAGCATCCATCCTGTTTTAAGCTTCTATATCCTTATAATTGGTTGGTTGGTATAATATTATTCACATACATAAATTATCTTATGATTCAACACGTGTAGATTTAGTTGTATACTTCTATTATTGTAAACAGACTAGAAGAGACTTTTGCATTTCCTATATAATAATACAAATAGAAATACCTATCGTAATTGAAGAAGGAGGCAGAAGGTACACTTTTACTAATTAATTGTGTTCTTCGTTGGATTTTTGTATATTCAGTTACACTTATTAGTTAGTAATAAATAAATAGTACGATTCGTAAATTTGCTTTGATTTGCTATATAGGCTGAGTAGAAGTACTTGCTAATTTAAGTAGTTAGTAGTAGCACTTGGGGTTTTCATTGTCTCATCTTCCTCCACACTAAATTACAATATTATAATCAAACGATGAATAAGAAGGGCACAGACACGGAATACAATTATTATTTCCAGACAATAGCAGAATACTTACAATTAGTAAGCAATTATTATAATGTCATCCTTGTAAATAATTAAAGTTAACCGTCATTCTTTTCTTATTCATCAGAAGTCACTGTCAAGACATTCAGTTAATTGCGCTCGCATTTTTGGGCTGTGGGTTTCAAAGTTAATTGCATTTTAACGATTACCTTTGTATGTTTTTCATTACATGACTTAGGTACATTTTTAAGAATGAGTCTGTTCCGCAGTCTCACAGTCTAAAGATATTATTTATTCGTAGTTTTAAACTCGAGTGGTATTTCTATACATGTAATTAGTGCATATAGCACCTGCAGGTAAGTAGTACATTTTAGTAAACGTATTAGGAGCGGTATACTTGCCTATACCTGCTGTGTACCCAGAAATCACCATTTCGACCTTATCGTTAGTTTTTAGTCCGTTAATACCTTCAGTTTTTCCACTGCGTCCTTTACACAGGCAAAATCTTCCCTCGGTCTAACCGTTTGCCTTGAAAGTTTTTTTTTTGGCAAAAATGCCTGTGCCTGGCTTTAACTTTCACTTTCCCTTTCCTTATTTTTAATAACAGTACAGTTTATTATAGTGAGCTGATTAAGAGTCATTTATTTGTTGATTTGACTTTGTGGATTTTGATATTTCATTGGTTTGCTTTTTGTTTGTAATTTTTTAATCATAAAAGGGAAATGCACTGCAGTAACCAACAATTCAAAATCCAAAGGCATATCGTTTATCATATAATAATAAAATAAATAACTCGCAAATTCAAGACTATTAGGTATTACATTAATTTATACCTCCAATGATGTGCTCTTCTTCCTACAGACTGTTAGAATTTCCTTCCCATTTATACTAAGCTTTATACTAGTAATATCACTAAAGACTAAAGAATTATTTTTAATGACTACGTTTATCTGTACTCGTATTTTTAATTATAGGCCGAGCCGAGAGATATAAAGATGCAATTTTTTGCAATCTCAATCTACACCTATACGGCAGGCATGTCAGCACCTTTATCCATCTTACTTTTTTTAACACGCTGTAATACTAATATATATAATTTTTGCTAAATTTTATTTTCACCATACATACTACAGACAGAGCAAAAATCATAATCGGATTCTACTGACGAGTAAAGAATTATTAGACAGGATAGAAAAGCACACAGTTTTTCTGAATCAGTAATTGTATAGGCGACGCACTAGCAACAAGAGTCGTGTAGAGTCTTATGGTTTAAGGGTTATAGGTCATTGTCACATTGAAATTGAAGTACGAGATTACCACACAGCATTTACGCAGTAGACACTGCACATAAACTGCTTCTGTGAAGGTCTTCGTCACAATAGTTATAATATACTTACAGCAAAAATGGTTTCTGTAAAAGCATTCTGGTAGCATTTGCCTTTATACTGTTTGTATAGTAATCCTTAGCATAAATAAATTTCCTATGTCTTGTAAATACTATTAATGTACAAATATTGTTACTAATTATTATAATTTACGCATAAAATCTATTTTATGTTATAAATAGGCAAACATCTTTTTGTACATTGTATACATGCATGCAAGTAAGATTCTATACTAGTAGATAGGTAAGTTAATCACAAGCAGAAGACAGAGTTGACAGAGTACCATCCCAAGAACCCATCTACCCAAATGTAGAATGCAAAGTACGAGAGGTACTTACGAGGACCTTTACGACTAATCTGACACACAGAGATGATCTTCATGTTTTTTAGCGTTTAGTGAAATACACAGAGAATATTTACACAGAGAAAAGAAAATCTATTCAAAATGTCTATTGTGCTTTGTCTTTGTGCTATGAAATTATTTCCGTCGGATTTGCGTGTACCACAACTGCTACCCAACATTACTCCATACGTTAATTATCTTTACTTATCTTAATTATGATTATTCCCCCGATATTACATAATATTACTATAAGTACGTGTATCCTTAGAGTGTAATATAATAAATATGTTAGTATCGTATTATAATTTAATTAGAATTAAGTATAAAGCACATGTACATATATTGGGTTTCTCTATTTGTATGTAATATACATATACTTAAATATTATACGAAATTATGTCTGTCTGTCTGAGTGACTACTATATAGTTGTCTGTCTGTTCTTTAATTGATGTGATGATTTGAGCAGCAAAAACACAATTGATTTGGATAGGAATCACGAGGACGCAAGAGACCTGCATTGATTTTTTATTTTTCTGAAAGATTTCTAGCAATTTCGAAATTGGTTTTTGGACTCAGTCATTATTGAGTCCAAGTTTTCTTTATTGCTATGATGCGGCTACCTGATTTATTAGTCGTTGATTTTCTACTTATCTGTATTTCATTCATAAATATAGTACGTAAGTGTATTCAGTGGAATAAATGCATAGAGAGACGAGTACAAAATCATTTGGTACAGTACTGATAAGTAATGCATGTCCGAAAACATTTTTTTAGCAAAATGCCTTTTATACAGAGGGACTTGGCTGGATTTAACTGCATTCTGTTGATACTGAAACATATAGGCACGTCAGTTTAGTACAAATAGGACATCCGTCTGTAATTCAAACAGCTATGCGTCCCATTCATGTAAGTTTGCATAAACTTATCGCTTACAATAACAAAATTGAGACTTTTTTAAATTATGCTTTTAAACATAATTGTATAGCATTTTCAACAATTTTAACACTTGGGAATGGTTTTGCACACTTAAAATAAAAATTATTCAGATTTTCTTTTGAAAGAGATGAGTAATTAGAAATTGTAGGTGTATTAGCACAGTAGCAGTAGAGGTTGAATTGGTTTTGGTGGTGGGAGGAAGGATAAGGTCCATTTTAGGAAATCTCATTAGACGTTTCATTAGTTTTCAATCACATTTGCAAAACTAAAGAATTCAAAAGTATCTAATTATTTGGGAGCGTTTTGAGAAACACGAAATAAAATTTGGGTTTTACACGAAAGAGTTATACATAAGTATTTGAATTAATTGAATTCATTGTGGTTCACAGCTAATTAGTATTTTAATGTGGTAACACATTAATTTCGTAATGTACTCTAAACGTCTAATGTAATTAAAAAGTCCTATAGAGCTATGTAGAATTATTGTAGAATTTGTCTAAGAATAAAACTTTGGATGTGTTAATGTAAGTTGCCAATTTGTCATGTGGTCGGTCATTATTATTGTTTATGTTTATTATTTTTACGATATTGGTCAATAATTCTACTGCTACGATTTATACTTCCATATTATTACTATGCGTACATTGTCAAAAGTCAAGTCATTCGTATCTCAGCCGTCGTACTCCCTTTACCTCCTACCATTCTACTAAATTCTAATTAGATAACACATTGTCTTTCTTCTACTTTATTACATAACATCTAACACTTAATTAATTTACCAGGCTGTTAGTCGGTGTACACAATTCGAGGAATTTCCCTTTTTTATGTTATTCATGAAATTTTGAAAAGTAACTGTATTTTCTATGTATGATCAATAAATAGGTTAATAATAATTTTGTAAATTGTTTTTCTTGCTAAAGAATTTGAATGTTCAAGTATTGATTATGCTTTGAGAGTTGAGAGTCCACAGCCTTTGCCTTCATTGAAAGTTTCGTATTCTTCGGATTGACT
Source organism: Pogonognathellus flavescens (assembly GCA_019776165.1). Lineage (NCBI taxonomy): Eukaryota > Metazoa > Arthropoda > Collembola > Entomobryomorpha > Tomoceridae > Pogonognathellus > Pogonognathellus flavescens. The sequence continues at coordinate 15,851 of JABASD010000190.1, forward strand.
GTCTCATTTCCACTTCCATCGTGCGATGTGTTGATGTATCTATATGTACCTGGATTGCCATGTCTCATGTGCTACTTAACAAAATGATTCTTTCTCATCGTGAGTGTAATGCGTATTTGAGTATGCTGTCGTAATTTTATGTTTGTTGAGCTTACATTATTTGCAGTGTCATTTTACACCAAAACAGTTGTGTTTTTCTGAGGGACACAGATATTCGTAGTGTAATAAAATTCAGTTTCTGTGGGATTGTGATGATGGAATGTTGGTAGATTTATGTAATTGAATTCCTTAAACCTAACTCTCATCGAAAGAGACGATTTAAAAATTATTTAAAAGTAAAATGAGTGTGTTGGTGGGTGGGTGTAGTGGTTGAAGCTGATTTTGTAGTGATTGGAGATTCAGGAGTTATACAGAGCACGTTTTTTGTTTTTGGTGAGGAATGACATGAAGAGCAGGAGATAATGCAGAATAATAATTTATGAAAATAGCAACTAAAATGGCAACAACGAGAACACTTAGGATTTAAAATGAACGAATAATAAATAATAATAATAAATGCCAGGCCGAATGGATCATGCAAATGCAAAATAACGAACGACTGATGCTGCAACGACAATTATACACTTATAAACTTATAGTTACTGAATAATTAAGACTTGCTAGTAATTAAAATTTGTATGAGGGAATTCACGCAAATGGAAATGACAGAGAACTTGGTCTATTGCTCATAAGATTTACTTGCATGTACATTTCTCAAAGTCTTAATGGAAAGATCTCTACATAAAGTATTATTATTGCTAGATTAATTAATATAAGTAAAGTAGAGAACTATATGCTACGCATCTTCATCATAATCTATTTATGATATTTATAGGTAGTATATAGAGTATAGTAAATCATAGTAAGTATAGTAATATATTATTACGTAATATAGTAATCATCATAAGGCTAATATTTCAAATCCGTAGCATGTTTCATCGCACACCAACAAAAAATGTCTATAATACCTCCATTGTATAATTCCACCCTCTTTTATAAGATCACTCCTCTCCTTACTTTACCCCCCCCCCACTTTCTCTTAGTTTTTTTCTTTCTTTTTTCTATGTCTATGCAAGTTTATGTTATTTCCTTTTCTGTTGCATACTTTTTTCTCTTTACATTTCATTTCTTAACGTTCTCTTTCTCTCTCTCTCTCATTTTTCATGAATCTTCAGAATTTTACCCGCTTTTCATTTTAAGTATTGCTATTATAACTTCTAACTGCTCGACCCATTTTTTTGTCTCTTTGATTCTTGCGTAATTTTTCCCACTCATATTTTTCTTAGAACATACTAAATGAATAATATTAGCCCGGAGATTATTAGAATATACTGACAATATTTTCTGTGCCCGAAAAAGGATAATGAATGTATTGATTAGGTAATAATAATAATAGTCCCTGAATCGTATTGATATTATTACTGTTTTATGGCGGTGTGGAGTAGTTTGATGATACTAAAGGGGAGATTGAGAGAGTGGCTTAAGACAGCGTAGATTAGAGATGGGAGTGTTTTTGTGGCAGTAGAATCGTCGGGTGTTTAAAACATAAAATAAAAGAATGGAAATTGAATGTAGAGCGATGGTTGAATTAAAATTATTTTTACTACTAGTACTAATGTACACATACACATTACACAGTGAGTTGTCATAATTAATACTACCATACAGTCCATTTCCAAGATACAATTGAGGACTTGTTGCTTCTTCTTGTTGTATGACATATGACATGTTCATATGATGATTATTCCATGATAATTAATAATAATTACGTAGTAGAGGTATATTATTAGTAATGATAATAATAGTAATTACATAATAGTGATAATAATAATGAATAATATATGAATGAATAAAAGCCATGCTCATCATCATTTTTGGCGTACACATAGTAAGAGTAAACAACATAGCGAAAAGCAGCAAGAAATAGAAATGCATAATAACTCATTACAGTATAATAGTAATTCCCATGTTCTATTTCATTTGTAGTAATAATATTTTATGTACAGCTAAAAGCACAAAAAACACAAAAATTCATTAAATGAATGATGAAATTATGATTCTCTAAAAAACCAAGAAGACACATGTATAGTCTTGTCTTGCCCTTGTCACCACAATCTTATCTCTAGTCAGAGTAATTATCCTACATAATAATAATAGCAATAATAATAATATTGTGTAAGAACTAGATATATATATGACGTATATAGTACTTTAACAATGAGTGTGTGTTCGGACATCGCATGCCCTCCATTCGGTACAGTATCATAATTCATAATAATATTAATGTATACATAATTAAATATTGCTACTAAGAATACAATTAAAATAGTATTGTGTGAATACTTTCATAAACACTAGAGACATTCTATCTGTCACCATTTTCCGTCTGGTCAGACAACACACACAGTAGAACAGTTCTTCTTTATACTTAATAAATGTAGTTTATAGTCCACATACTGTTTGTTAATCAATGGCTAGACAATGTTAACTCAAAGAAATGCAATTGATGAATAGATCACTCGCCTCCCACACACCTTTTTCTCTCAAACACACACAAGTCTCTCCCAGTACATTAACAACCGTCTAAAAACTCATCCTTCCAATTCCACACACAACAAACTCTTTTTAGTCGTCCTTCATTTCAAAAACCTCATTTTAATGTACACACAGAAAACCACAATGCATCTTTCTCCAATTTCTCAAAATGTGTCCTTCCCCTTAAAAGTATTCCCATAATCCCACAATAAACATCAATCAAGCCGTTGTTGTCTTTGTTCTTGCCTATTTGAGAATGTCTCTTGGAGAAAGACGACCGTTTCTGTCTCTACATTAAAATGTGCAGTTGATTAACACGAAAGGCTTGTCATTGCTTGTACAGGGGCATTGGCATACAAGCTGACAGTGTTTTCCACAATAGTTAATTGTTTGTTGGGTAATTAATGTAAAATGAGAGTGACAGTGACAAATTGTCCATAATTGTCATTGTCCCGTGTTTTTGCCTATTCTCATTCACATTTCTCCGCGTTACAGACTTTCTAAACCCTTTTTGCATTTGCATGTGTTTCCAGCATTGAAATCATGAGATGTGCATAAAAGCAATCTCTTTTCTTTCCCTTTCGCCCTAGCATTATTTTACTACACTTTTTCCAAATACTTGTTATAACATAACTTGCTGTACTTCTCTGTACACACACACGCTTAAATTCTCACTACTACCCATTTTTTCTTTGTTTAGTAAACTTACACTTCTATTTTTATTACACTTCATTGTGGTGTGTGTGTACTTGTTTTCCACGATTATTTCTTACATGTATTTTAGGATATACGAATGAGCGTCAGCATGTTATCATTATTTAATATCACCTCATCGAAATCTCATCGATGATTTTACACTTAGAATTAGCACTATTTATTATTAATAGTCTTCTACAGTCTACTCAATGCTCTGTTCCTCTAAATATTACACGTGTTAATAATACAGTAGTAAATTATTCTTAGTATAGTCTAGTAGTATTTAATAGATTAGGTATATTCTTGGTTTACCAGTACGTATAATATTATCAGTAAATTTTACAGTACAACAGTAGTAGCCTATTAGCAGCTGTGCATCCTTATTGCCTAAGTTCATTGTTTCATATGCATATAATTATTTCTTGACGTGTGTCTCCCTGACCCGAACTTTAATTTCTATTAACCACCTAGCATGACATTTCTGACGTATTGACGTATCATGTTTATTCTGAAGGTTTACATTACTCCTAGTCGTATAATATTATGTAATTATAGTGACCTCCACTATAGACCTCTTGTCTTCCTATACACACCTCTACTAAAATTGTAATGAATGAATAAATGGATAATGTTTAGTAATAATATTTCTGTACAGAGTAACTGCTAATATAATTCCTATCCTGCTATAGACATAATAATAATATGAAATGGGCAAGTGTAGCGTACCGTGTGAAAGTACATGTACTTAGGTAAAAGGTATTCATCAATCATCAGCTACAAAGTCCAAGGACATTTCTATTTGAATGTCTCTGTTGTGTCTCTCGAGTGGTCTTAAACATGGTAAGATCATTTAAAGTCATTTTTAGTATATTACATTTGCATTTGCATTCTGCACACATAATTCACATTATGCAAGCCTATTTCTATAGCATAAAACACTACACGCTTATTTCTATTACATAAACACGTGTAGTTCTCAATCTTATCATCATCATCAACATTATCATCAAAATCAATCAATATCACCTATATTTCTTACTCCTTCTAAATCCTATAGCTATGTATATTCATAATATATATTTATATATTATACTTAAGTATGTTCATAATATGTATATGTATGTAGTATATGATTAATATTCACTATGATATATGGTAAGGTATATAAGGTAAGCATAAAATCTAATGCAATGAAATACATAAGTAAGTGTACGTTAAAAGTTGAACAATGTTGATTATTACACATTGGTGTTGATAATATCACTGGAGAATTTGCTCACAATTTGTCACTCTTGGCTTCTGGGCATTGGCAACGATATCCTTAACCGCAAACTTTTTCTTTTGTCCCCTCACTCCAATATTATTAGCATTATTTAATCAAAGACTTTTTCCCTTATTAAAAACAACATTTTCCTGCCTGCTTATTTTCTTGTGCTGTCTGTCACATGCCAAATACAAGTATATACGTCTGTATCGTCTTGTGTGTTCAGATTCACAGTAATTATATAATTAGTCGTACTTGGCCGTAGAAATATGCTGGGCTTTTGTAAAGGCACAATATTTCTAGGCTTTTGTAAGTTATATAGAATCGGATGTTCCATGTCAAATCATTTCAGACTCACACAAACACAAATACAGAAACATACACGAAACTTTTACACATGAGACACTTTCACTTTATATTTTACATAAGTAAGCCCTCTTCTGTTTTCTTGACACTTATTGAGTAAAGGTTAAAATTAATCATCACGAGACAACACTAACAACGACTGTCGCGTCCACAAATATTATTATTCATAATAATAAGGCAGTATTTAATAAAAGCCCAGCCACCCCTCCCCCACCACCACCCTGGGTCGTGGTGGTGGTGGATTGGGGTCTGGAGTTCTGTTTTTCACTAATACTACAAATGGAGACTCCTTTCACGTAGTCATATAGTTTTGGGTACTTTGGGTAGGTAAGTGGCTAAGGTAGCTGGTCTCTTTTCATCATCCTCAAAGTCTGCTACAGTCTAATTTTTTTTAACTTTTTTTAAATCGCTTTTTAAAGTATAACATTATTTTATATTGTGTGGGTAAGGTAGGTATGTAGTATAAGCACGTAATACTTTGAAAATGATGAATAGGTATTGTATAGGTAGGTGTATAGGCAAGTATTTCCCTTCTAAACTAATAATTACGTTTGGCTAATCTCCCGTTAACTTAGTACTGTATAGGCACACCTATAATACATTTCAAACTCTAAACTATACAGCAGAGGTATATTTTTCACAGATAGAAACAAAAGGCTAAGTAAGTACCAACAAACTTCAAGTTAAGTTAGCAGAGATTTTCTAATGAGTTTCTTGAAAATTTAAATATTACTAATTCGCACAGGGAGAGCATAGAAGGTCATGCTGTCCTTAAAACAAATTTATAGTAATTTCGATGTTAAAAATATTTCCAAAAGAGTCATCCCGAATTTTCTCTTGCAAGCTAAACTCTCTTAGGTATTTTCAAATACAAACTTTCACTGAATGTTCCTTTATTTCCTCCTGCTTTGTCCTCCCACCTTCTGCGTCGTAATATTTTCTCGGTTACTTTTTTAGCGTTTTAGCAATACAAGTACAATATAGGAATAGAAATAGTAGGAATATATGAAACAATAATTAATTGGTAATTATTGACAAGAAATCAGTTCATTGATTTACGATAATACATAATAAGTAGTTTTTTTGTAAAGATGTAGACAGAAGTGGAGATTGAGGGAGGAAATAAAACTCAGTTTGTGTGTGTATTGAATGGGTTGGTATTCTCAGAGTGGGTTTTGTTTAAATACAGGAGTAGTAGTTGTTGTGCATTTACTAGTAGGTAAATTATTGGTTTTGTTTTGGTAATAAGAAATTGTATCGTTATTATTACTTATAATAATATTATGGTTGTTGAGACATCGTGATGCTGGAAGTTTGAAGAGGAGGAATATTTGCAGTAACATTATCATAAGGATGAGCAACTATCTGTATAAGATACAGAGTAAGTACTGTTTGAACGGCTTACAAATGTAAATTCTGTTGAAGTGTACATCCGTAATATGTATAGTAATATTGTACTCACATATATATTATTAGAATTATTTTATTTCTTAAAACTTTTCCTATTAGTACTTACTATATCTCTAAATAAGTTTTAGATCATGTCATCACCAATAAAGATATTTCTGGGAATTGGACTGGACTCAAGACTCAACTGGACTAGCTATACACACAAAAACCCTAAGGTCATTTCCACAATTCGCAAAATACAGATACAAACAAACTGAAGTAAAAATCAGAGCGCACCAACGACAATAATAAATATCAATTTACAAAAAACACAATCAAAAAGGAAATTTTTTAATCAAACTTTACTTGGAATTCTCAATGAAAATTTTCACCACTACTTTTTCTTTTACTTTCTCCTGCCTCTCCTTTCCTGGAATAATTTTAACGGCCGAATTAATTATCTGATTACTTAAATCTCAATTTTTAAAATTCCTCGTCCGTTTCAATTAGTTTTTATCGTTGTCTTCAGTCCTTCTCTACCAGTACTCTTTTCCTTCCTGCCAAATACAACAACGCCTCTCTAAACCCCTTCACTCATCTCATCTCTCCCTGAACACGGAACCTTTCCTCGGAAATGAACTGAACATGTTCCTCCTACCTGCGTATTGTGTATTGCACTTCTGAACTGCTGGAGAAATTGTTCTTGGAGAGAGCTGACACTTTGCGTCTCTCTAAAACGGTCAAGTCTCAATCTACCACTAGATCATCTTATTATTATCATAAATTGTTTTGATGAGGTCAATCATTGTTGTACATGCCTGTCTGCAAATCAGCTACAGAAAAGTAGCGTCGTAAGCACTAAATCAGTTTAGTGTTGTAAATTTAGTAGTAGTAGTAATTAATCAGTAATCATAATTATTTACGGTAAACCTAATCATAATAACATTTATTAAATATTGGCACTTGTTCTTTGCAATTGCATCTTATCATCTACCTCTCTTTCTCTCTCTTTCTCTCTCTATAGAGAAGAACTACCTTTAACCTTTGTAGCATCCATAATAATAATAATAATGTTTACACGTGCACAACTTTCCTCGCATATTCATCTATTGAGTTTTTACATGCACAAAACTTATTACAGAATGAGGTGGCTGCCTTGGCTAGAACAAAAAGGTTGTATTGTAATTGTAGTTAATAATAATAGTAATAATAATAATAATGGGAATGAATTAAACGAAAGTGACCTTTAGATTTGGTTTGATTGCCTGTCTCTCTGTTTTCGTATAATATTACTTAAATGATCAGTCTAATAATAATAACAATGACATTTATAATTGTAGTAATTAATAATAATATGAAAATCATAATAATTGCTTTGTTTACTCGGAGTACTTTCGTAAATTGTATTTTATAGGAAGAGTGGTGGTGGCACAGGGAAAGGGAAAATGGCGACACGATTAAAACGACGGGCTTTTGGCCACAGGAAGGACGATTTTGAGAAAAGACAAAGATTTTTCTAACAGTAGTACTCGTACAGGTCAAAGAACACTAACAATTCAATTAATCATTATTGAACTTCGGGATTGCGTACAATCAGTTGACATTTTAAAGTGTAGACAGACACAGGTCTGTGTTTAATAAATCTTGTTGCTCTGTGAATCGTCGTATAGCATAGCTAGTATATTGTAAACATTGGCAGGCAGTAAGTGTAAGAATAAGTGTACTACTACATTTTAAAATAGTCTCAGCATATTGATACCTGTATACCTATACCAAATGTTTCATTGTTTTTAGTCGTAGGAGTAGAGATGTGAGATCAGATCAAACAACGGACAAAAAATGAATATCTTTAAAATTCTACTCTACTTTGCACCATGAACATCACCCGAAAGCAATTAGAGCTGAACACAACAAAATCAACAGGGCAGCAGCAAGAAAAACAAACCTTTGGCTTTTCTACACCTTAAAAACTCAGCCGCTGTGCCGCACCTGCACAATTCTCAATCAAAAGTACCTCAAAAACAACAACATCCGATGTTGCGACTATTATTGCTACAATATTCTCACTGACTGACTTACTGATGGCAGATTGAATCATTTTAATGCACCCTTTCATATTACTAACATTGTTTATCTCTTATCTCCAAAAAAACTGACAAGTAAAATAAAATAATGCATTCGGTCAAGAGACAGTAAAATAGAGAAAACAATATTTTTATAAGAGATAAAATAACACGGAGACATTTATTATGGTGAAGAGAATGTGACAGAGCGACTATAACATTTAATTAGTACAACTAGAACTCGTCCTGTTTCCTGTTCCTGATCAACCAGTTAAATCTAATTATTTTTTTTTGTTTTTTGTATTTTTATAAATGCTATTTTCAGTGAAAGTAATTTTAAAGTTTAAGGCTTTTTCTATAAGGAACTACGTTGGCTTCGTCTGATTTGCATATTTTGATTTCATTATAGTAAGCTCACACTTACACGGCAAGTTTTGGGTTGGACTCTATACAGAATTATTACTTTCTCCCGAAGAAATCTCATCTTGTCTTGTGCTACACTAATTACGAGTAAATTAGTTTATCCTTCTAAAGTATTTCTAAAGAGCTACCACACTTGCTTTCCTATTTGGTTTGTTTGGTATGTAGTCATGAAGTCATAGTGTAGTAATATTATTCGTCAGACTCTCAATCATCAACAACAAGATCAAAAATTCATCAATGACACTAATGCTACATTATTACACGCTCATACTGCTAAACAAGAGTGGACTAAATGGAAACTGGACCAAATTCACCTTGAAACGCAATTGCGACGTTCTCGTCATCCTTGTTCCTCTCTCACCCTGTCGTACAATAAAAATAATAATGTCATCAACTAAAGAAGACTGACTGATTGACTATAAGCATAGCGTATATCAACATCAACGTAACAACCTTCACTTTCCTGGCTTATTAAATGTCTCTCCTTCTCTTTTACTTATATGAACTATTTTTATATACGGGAATGAATATTGGGTAAGTCAAAGGCTAAAATGAGACGTGACAACGTGATGGCCTTCTGCATTCGAGAGAGCATCATAGCAAAGTCACATCCAAATCACACAATGACAACAGCCAAAGAACACAACGGCTTTCGAAAGTACTTTGTCTTATAATTATTCTGTATCACCAATTGTTAAGGATAGTAGTTGATTTGCTTGCTTTTTATTCTAAAGTCCCTTAGTAATAGTACAGTGTGTAATTATTGTGTTTACTACTAAAGATAGACCTTTCTTTGTGGTATTTATTTCGTGTAGTGTAGTATATAAGTATACGAGAGAAAGTACATCATTCTGGATGATCAGCACACACTACTACACTTTGAGATTTTTCTTTTAGCTTTAGGTTTTTGTAAACTGAGTAGTGTAGAGGTACTTAATGTGTAACTATTTATAGGCATATACTCGTTGTTCTTCTTTGCATATATGTATATCATTACAATATGTCATGTCATTTTTAAATGATATTTTTACATAGCTGAATAGTTGTTGTTGCAGATTTCTCCTTCATCTCTCTCTCTACACAACAACAGAGTCTCTCATTCTCTCGTGTGTATTTATCTCGTTGTTCTTTTTATCAACATCAACTACTAGAATCAGTTGGATTATTTCATTTTTTGGATTGATTGCTCATTGCCCATTTTCGACTGGGTTTTTAGTATTTTATCATTATTATGTGTAGTGACTACAAATATCTCTGTCCACACGAATGTATGTAGCAGCACAAAGATTTGTCTTAATCAATACTCAACACAGATTCTTTTCCCTTTACTAGAAACTCTATATCCTTAATAAAGAAGCTAGAGAACGAATGTGTTGGCTATTTTCAGATGTTGTGTAAGTTTACAGGCCGAGATTTATAATTGTCATTTACATGCACCCTAAAATATTCATAGGATATTTATATGTATATCACCCTAACATACATATACTCATATTTTTGTAACATCTACCACAGTATTTATATAAGGCATTACTGTTTTTGTTGTTGTGACTCGCCTAACACGTAAAAGGTAGATATTGGATGTATTGGATATGCTAATAATGAATATAGCCTCGTTTCCCTAGATTATTATTACACGAGAGTGCTCTAAATGAACTTCACCTGATAACTAAACCTTATAGCTGGCTACTTCACGTGTGTGTGACAAATTCTCCGTCTGTTTCAAACTAGTTACGGTATGTAGGTAGAGAATCTCAAGAACAGATTGATAACTGGACATTGTACTCGTCATCACAGTACAGCACAACTAGTGGGAGTAGCAGTGCCGTATTGGTATAGAAGTTTTCTTTGTATGTGTGCATTTGCATTTATTTACTAGTATAAAGTAACGTATTGGATTGAATGAGAGCATTGCCACTAAATGCAGCGGATCAATTAGTTTAATTGGTATTTGTCACAATTATCATCATCATCAACATCAGAGAGAGAGAAAAGTCTCTGTAGTATTTGGATTATTTCTTGGTAGGTATTTTGGATGTCTCATCGTGTGCACATATGAAGACATAGTCTAAGCAACAATACCACGCAGAGTACTGCCACAACAGGTAGTTGGTTAGGACGATTAGGTTTTTAAGTGTATAATAATATTTACTTATATAAAGAGAAAGCCCAGAATTCACTAGCAATTTTAGGTAAAAACGTCTCGTCTTATATTTTATTGTATATGGATTCTCCTGTTTATTCTCTCCTCCTGAAAATTCACTTCCTTTCAGGTCTCTCGCTTCACAGTGTGTTCCTTTGTTTTTAGTTTTAAAAAGTAAATGCAGATTAAAATTTGAATGACTGGCTGCTGGCTGACTGACATTGACAATCGAGAACGGCACTACTACGGATTCTGTGTGTGTGTCAATTAGGTCTATTTCATTCCATAATTATTTTCAATGTCATTAATTATGTGTCTTTTCGTCTCTGTGTTTACTGTAGCCACAATAGAACACAGACACAGACAAGCAGACGACAAAAGAGACAACACACAGAACTGAGAACGATTTCAGTTCGAGTACGCACAGTACGTTTACATGTATTATGTACGAGTATGACTAAAACTAAATAAACTACTAAAAATTCGAAGATAAGTTTTCTACTCGTAATGATAATAATAATGATAATAATAATAATATGACAACATAGTAATTCTCCTGTCCTTCTCAGCTCCTACTAACAAAACAAGACTTAATAATAATTATTACCTCTATGAATCGTAGCAGTTAAAATTCTTACACTTAGCTATGTTTACGTAATAACTATAATTATCCTATAGTTGTTTTAAATCGTAGAGCGGATCAGATCAGCATATTGAATGACAAGACAAGTGACAACGGGGACGGAAGGAACTCTTTTACAGTTCCTCCTAAATATAATAATTATTCTTAGTCCTACTGTTATTTATTTATTTATTCACCTATGTAATACTTATTCATATAAACGTACGCATTAAAATTAGTGCTTTGTTTTTGCATATTATGTACCTGCTATAACTCTACTCATATGATTAAATCGTACAAACTATTTATATCATTCATTGGCTAGTTTTGTTTTGAGTTGTTTCATCACCTGAACTTAATTGTAAGTGTAACCTTAAGCTTAACCCCCATACAGCCTAAGTATAGCTACTAAGAATTATACCTAATCCTCTGCATATTCATTTACTTAACCAATTAATGATTGTATTATTGTGGTATGTGTGGTAGTCGTAGTTTACAGTAGTATAGTCTTAAGATAATAACTCTAAGAATAATAATATGCTCAACTCTTCCTCTTTTCTACTTTCGTAGATGAGAGTAGTACTATTCTCACATAGTGGACTACCTCATGTACTTGGATAACCTGAAGCACTGCGTGCAGTACAGTTATAGTCTTAAAAAGTCTATTGCAGACACAGACAGACGTTAGTAGTATATAAGTAGACACAAGTAGGACTGTAGGACGTAGATTTGAGCTGCTTGGTAATTTGGTAATGGTCATCTTCAGGTAAATATAATCTGTCTTGTAGTACACAGATGTACAGATACACATATAGGTGCAGGTATGTAGTGTAGGTAGGGTGGTTCGTCGTACCTCCTAAGTATTCCTATTTACTCTTAAAATAATCCACAGCTATACAATAACCGCAAAAATTATTGTAACACAGCAGAAGGAGGAAAAGGATTGTTGGTGTACACAGACCAGTCTAACAATAAGCACCCACCACAACACACATGGAATCAGCACTTATTCTTACACGGTCACTCTTTGAGGCTCTTTTAATCTTCTGCGACTCTTCTGTCTCTCACAGAATTCTTTCTACATTCCACTCGCGTGAAATAATCACTTCATCACTAACTTCCTATATAGAATAATTGTATTAGCATACCGCCTACCTATAACACACATACGCATCACTTATTGAACTTGAACTTATTGGCTACACAAGACACGTTCGTAATTAATACACATAACATAACTGTAACACATGTAATTATAATATTATACAATGTAGACGTAATAATACAGTAAATACTATTATAGCACTAGTAGTACAACAGTCATCATAAAATGCTCTCTAGAGATGCCTAGCCACTATACACTAAGACATAAGTATTAATAATATTATAATGTATTTAAATACAAATAAAATTGATAATGATAATACAGTAACACAGATGAATGTAATTGAAAAGCAATAAATGGTGCTTTATATTATATAGAGTGACCCACCAAAAAGGCAATAATTAAGCGTCTTCTAAGGTACGTAACATTGACAGTCCACAAATACATCATGACATGACACAGACTACAACAACAGTACAACAACAGACTCTTCTAAAAACATTATAATTTATATGAACATGATTGTTGCTTCATTTCATACTACGTCAAGTCTGAATTATTATACTAGCAAGTATTTGTATACAATATTCATGATAATAATAATATAAGTAATAATAATAATAATAATAATGATTAAATAAAACGTTTGATTTTCTTTGCTCCGTTACAGAGGAAGGATTTAAATGATTTGCTGATTTTTAAGGTAAATGATGCAATGCAGGAGAAGAGCGGTAGTAGAAGGCAGAGAGAGATACTGATACCACCAAACACGTATAGAGATAAGCCAGCCCCCAAAAATGCTTCTATTGTACTACATTATTAGAACAAACATAAAATAATTGGATTAGAAACGATAATCATAATCAACCACATTCAAATAATATAGTACCTGCTAAAATAATCATAGTCATTAACGTAACGGGGCTAAAAGCTTCCTCCGATATATGAGAATCGTAAAAACCAAATAAAAACTCTTGTAATTGTAACAACACAAGACGCTAATGAGACATTAAGTCTAATTGAGTCATTAGCAGTAGCATTAAATTAAAAATAAAAAATGGGGGAGGAGGAAAGTGTTGCAGGAGGTGCTTAAAATGGCTGGCAGGGATTTGGTTGTTGTAGTTGTTGTTGTTTTGTGTTGTGTACAGTTAGAATTATTTGAATGCATGTAAAATGCAGTACGAATACGTTACGATGATGAGAGTTCGAGTCCTTGTTTAAAATCTTTCGTAGTTTATGTAGTAGTATGTAATGTATATTTTATGTAGACTTATATATATTTATTAATTGTCTCAAATTCGAGATTGCCATTAAAGACACAATAGTAAACATCAACAATAAACAAATAGAATAGATAACGGATAATAATGATATGTTTAAATAAAAAAATTTGTTATTGTTAGTTAAGTTATCACTCTATTCCTGTATGTATTGTGCACACCAGTACACACGTTATAGCATTGACAATGTTGAACTTCGGATTATTTTGATGAATATCAAAAAGGAGATACAGTCTGATTAATACTTTTCAAAACCTCAATAAATAGTAAATATAATTATTCCTTCTCTCCTACACACCTCATCATCATTCTTCGTCAGAGAACAATTTTATAATTGCATCGGCTGTGACTCGTTGCAAGAATAACAACAATAATAATAATAATAATCGTATAATAATATAATAATATCAGATAAATTGTATAACTGTAAAATGTTAATGTTGATACGGCATTTGGTTTGATTTTAAATAGATACACACAGTTCAATTCAAAAAAAGTATTTATAATAATCTGTAAGCACTTAATTACTTTATAGCTTGGTATGTGTTTTTGTATTTTCATTGGTTTTCTACACAGACACTAAGATTTACTTTGTTTTCCTACTGGTATTCAGTATTTGTAATTGTAAGAATTATATTAATGTAATAATATAATGATGGCGATCTTTAATCAATAATTATAATGTCATTTGGACCTGAAACAGTCATCGACAAATTCTGATTTGATTTCATATAGGCAAAAGGTACTGTCTCACTCCACGTTAAAATTTAATAGCAGTCAAGTTAATTGAGTTATGTCATATTCATGTAATTTGAATTCATTCTACAATATCTGAAAGAAACGAGGTGTCGTCGCGTCGGTGTCATTTTTAGTCACATGATGAATGGACTTTTGTATTTCGTTGTCTCCTACTACACGTACATGTATTATTATTACTTTTTTAACAAGTATCGTTACTTTTGAAGAAGTATTATTATTACTTTGTATACTTAGACATTATTTATTACTTTACTGCCATTTACACGCACGGAACGCATGAATCCGAACCGAAGTAGTCTTTTGTATTTTATTTGTTCGCAGAGAGAGAGGTTGAGACTTGCCTTCGTTGTGCACAACCACAATTTCTCATAAGAACTGCACAATTGCAGCCAAGAACTCAACAACTCCGTTGCGACACAAGAAGCAAGACAGAAATACCAATTTAGTTTAAATTTAAATACCCTCAAATCCTATACGCATAAAACTACACAAGAAATACAGAGATACACCTTTTTAGTACGCTTATACCGTTTTACGCTTTAGTATCATAATTATGTCGAATATCTAAATAAAATGTTTTGTGTGTGATTTGTGAATAGCAATTGTCGTATAGAATAGAATAGAATGATATTCACAGGATTCTCTCACAAGTCACAACTACGTAACAAGAAGGCCAGACTCGTCTTCAGACTTCCATCACTACAAAGTACATTTGTTTCGAGAACAGTTTTCCAGTTACGAATTACCACAAAAGTTATTTTTTGAATTCAATTGTATTGAAGCTCCCCGTCGTGTCCTCACACACAAAACATAGCCACATACTGCACAAGTCTACACTTATTATCATACCAACATCATTCACCTACACATATCCACTCATCTCACCTCACTCTACTAATTAGGTAATACTTAAATTCAGCAGCGCATATTTTACATGAAACTAACCGGCAGAACTGCATAGACCCTCACAGCTTACTCTAGCACTACAGCAATAATTAATCACTAGGTTAATAATATCGTCTACTGATTACCACGTACTGAATACGCAAAGACATGTTGACACAGAGAGTGAACAAACAAACATCTCATTCATTATCATATCGGCATTAATTAGCATTGGCTTATTTATTGTTAACTATTTTTAAAATCCTTACATTAATTAGCACTTAGGAATTGAATTTGAATTGTATCTCAACAACGGCGGCCCCCTTGTCTCTTCCTCTACCCCAAAGATAATACTCGTAGTCGTGACATGACCAAGCTCTGCTCTGTTGCTATCTTGTCTTGTCAGACTGATGTGTCAATATTAGTAGTAGGATTAGTATTTCTATAGGAGTGTAGTAGATCTACGATAACAGTAGAGTCAGATTATAATACAGTGGTAGTGTTTTTAGTGTTTTTAGTGTACTGCTACCTAATACGTAAATAGTTTACATAAAAGAGAACGAGTAAAGTGTTTTGAGTGTAGTATCTCTCTAGTAAAAGTATTTTAGTCGTAGTACTAGCAGATGATGAAGATTATGGATTTTGTGATGTTGCTCAAGTGTGGCTGAAGTGTTCTATTGAAGTGTGTCTATTTCTACGTTCTAAGGAGTCGTAATACGTCTGTGTATTTGTAGAGTAGTTCTAGTAAGGTTAGTTGTGTACAGTACTGTAGTTTCGGTCTGATCATCTGCTGAATGTCTTGTGTACGCAATAAGAGCTAATTTTTTGTCTAGTTTTAAGAAGTTATAGCTGGTTAGCCTAAGATTTTTTCGATATGATATTCATAGCATTTCCATTCGTTACACTGTTACACTTGACTTGAGACTGCGCTCTTGAACACAGCTAAGTCACCTATCTCGATGTGGATGGAGAAATCAATGGCAAAATGCTCATCACAGTAGCTACCTTATCTTATCTTATGTTTAGTAAATGACTTGGGTGTTTTGACTTTGCCATATAACATGAACTCCTTCTCACTATCGTCTGGTCACTCTCCTGGTCACCTCACACCACTCTACCACTCACCACCTTCACATCACCTCGTCTACTTAGCTAGCGTCCCCAGCGATATCTACAGCGTGGTGGTCCTGGTGGTCGTCGTGGGAGACCCCCACCATATCATGCGATACAGAAAATTCTGCGAAGAAGGAATGCTAGATATATTGAATATTATGGTATTCTTCGAGTTCTCATCTCCTACTATCTTAGTAAATCGAGACTGCTGCTGCTGTGAGTTGAGTATATAACATTAAGATACGATAAGTTAAGTTAACTGAGTTAAGATTAAGATAAGTAAATTAAAGCCGACGGACACAACACAAAAATACGACGAGTACGAACGCATGTACTACTAATTAAGATAACAAACTATACGTAAAATAGTAAATAACAGGAAATACATTGACATAGTTAATAATACAGAAATAATAATAATTAATGACATAATATATAAAGTTCTTTATGTGAATAGTTGTTGTTGTATATTGTAATGCTTATTGCTAAGTAAACTGTTGTTGAGCAGAGACACTCGGCTAAAATCGAATGAAATGTTGAGAAGGGGGAGGAGATATGAATGTGAAGGTTGACTATTCCGTTGAATATTCTAAGACTTATGTATACGAACTATTACGAACTTGTAAATGAATGCAGACATAATTGACAAACCATAATCGTACTACTAATAATATAAAATAACAACAATGCGAAGAAGACTGAATGAGACGCTCCTTCTGATATTGTTACTTGTAACTGCTAACTGCTAGCCACGTAAGGTCAGGTAAGGTAAGGTAGTAATGTAAGCAGTTGTGGTTTTTTTGTACATGCCAAATCTCATGATCTGATAGTCTCTCTAATATTCTGACAGTGACGTGTACAGTCCAGATCATCTCTCTACTTATTAAACTCATATTGTAAAACCAGACTCGTCGTCATCAATTGCTTCCTCCTCTCCCTTATATACATAGAATTATCATTAAATTGGTATAGCTATACTTTAAGTTTTCCTTGTGTTGATTTAGCTTTAGTGTTGTCTCTGTGTTGTCACTTGTACTTTTGGCTTCAGCCTCATTTCAATTTTTATGAATTATTTTAACCTTAGCATATCTTTCATATTTTGGTAGCTATTTCTAACCATGGACAAGTCTCACGAATCACAACATGGTGTGGCGAGTAGTGAACTTGTTGCATGACTGTCCTTCTAAGCGGACTCACCACCCAAAAGATCTCCAGGCAACAATGAGTTGAGAGAAGATGGCGTCGCACGGTCAGGTCCATCCAGACCTGCTGATCCCCAAGGGCTACTTGACCACAAAGGACTACTATCACGGAGCACGCCCCAAGGATTTTCATTCGCCGTTCTTCCACCGGTGTTTCCAGAGGAGAAACCCCCTGCAATTACAATATTTTCATTATTAATAATTATTATGTCAAATTCACGGGTAATTTAAAATCCGAAAAAAAGTGTCATAACTCACCAGAATTATTTGGAGGAGGCTGAGAACTATTGACATTGACAGATCCTCCACCGTTGCCGCCGCTACTTCCCTGAGTCAGATTATGTACATCATTTTCTCCGGCTGTGTCTGCCAAGATCGTAGTGTTGCCCAGCACACAATTATTTAAAGCATTCTGAGCCTGTGAAAACAAAAAGTCATGGCATAAGAATGCATTCAATGCCAAGTGCGTAGTAGGGTGTTTCTACAGAAAACCGAAATCTATTAATATAATTAGGTCATTGCATGCTCTATTAACCTTAGCTGCTTCCTCGCGGGTAGTGTAGCGAACGAGAGCTACTCCATGAGATTGATACAACTGGAAATTAAGAAGAGGACCATGTTGAACGCAAAGTGTCTTTAAAGTGGACCCGTCAATCTGTGGAGTCAGGTTTTTGAGAAGAAGCCAATAATGAGGATTGTTGCCTCCTCCGCTGCCCCCTCCGGATGGTTGATTGGAACCCCAGATATTGTTGCTATTTCGGTATGCATTAAAAGAATTTGAATTGGTAGCCGCCGAAACGTTTCCCGAGGCTGTCACAGTTGGAGTTGATTGGCCAGGCGCCTTCTTCGGGAGACCCGGTGGTGGACGAGAGCCAGGGACACCTCCACTGCCTCCTCCTCCGCCGCCTCCACTATAATCCCACAAATTGCGTTGAGTCATGTCATCCCAAACTCCCTTTCCAGGATTTAACTTGCCCATAGGACTGCAACATTCACCAAAAAATATGTTATTCGTCATAATTTAATCATTTCCCCGTCTGAACGCTATGGTCTATTCATTTAATAAGCGATATTTTAAGTGGAAGTAAAAGGCACGCTACACAGTAACTTGAAAAGCTATGATGTCAGTCAGGGTGGAAAAGAAATAAATGCACCACTTAGCACGTAGCTCACACTTTCAATACTTACATAGTAAACAATCTTCAAGTACATTATTGACTATTCATTCGTACGAAAAGCAATCAATCATTCCAAAGTTTCTATCAAAACATGAGTCCACATCGCCTCAAAATATCCAATAACTAGAGGTACTATGTATGTAAATGTAAGTTGTAAGGGTTGTGCGTAAAAATAATTAGTATAAGAAATCGTAAATATTAGAAAGAAGAAAAACAACTGACCGTTTGATCTTGCGTTTCACAAAATCACTTTCATAGTAAAGTCAGATACGTGTACGTCATATAACAATATATTTCGAAATGAAAATGTACAGGATTATATTTCAACAATAAATTCTTCACTCACTTTCCCATGTTTCCAGATCCTGAAGATGTTGGAGTGAAGCTCCAGGTGTCAGAATTGAGACTCAAAGGGGTTTGGAGTTGATCCGACGCAATAGCGGATACAGCAGACGGTGGCGAAGAATTTTTTCCAAAAATTTCTGATGTGTCTTTGATTGTAGCCATACTCAATGGAGAGCGGACAACGGAACCTGGGGTAATAGAGGGATCATCCTCAACGCTTTTCATAATTTGATTACCCTTCCATGGTTTTCCAGGCTCAAATTCAGGCACTAAATCATTTGGCCACGCATCGGCATTCATATTCACACCGGAATTATTTTTTCCAGCGTCATCGTTCAGATTCATATTGGAATTATTGCTCGGGGGAACTGAAGAGGTGGGGTGTCCTGTTGGCCATCCGTCACTTCCAGAACGTGGCACAATTGAAGAAGACCAAGTGCTGATACAAAAAGAACGAAAAACGTATTATTTCATCAACTCTCGTCGAGATGATAAAGAAGGAGAGAGTACTCACTTGTCTGACTGTCCGAGAACCAAGCTCGAATTTTTGAGAAGTGGAGGAGCCGAAGGATTGTTCGACTGAGGACCTGGTGCTCGTGAAAAGTCTGATCCAGCATTGGCATCGTCCTTCTCCAGAGAAGGCAATTTGGTCCACTGGGTCAGTCTTGACGTCTGATGCTGGCCCCCTTTCTCAAGTCCAAAGTCCGAGGGAAAGTTGCTCTGTAAAGCTGAAATCATGGGGTCTATCATTCTATCTCCTCCGCCAGAACCTCCGCCGCCACTTCCTCCCATTATTGGTGGTTTGAAAAAGTCATTGTTCGGATTGTTAGGCTGATTTGCTGCAGCAGCTGCTGCCGCGGCAGCTACCGCCAAATGGTGGTGCTGTTGTTGCTGTTGCTGCTGCTGTTGCTTGGCATGGAGAGCTTGCTGAGCCGCAATTTGATTCTACCATCAAAAAAAATTGATTTAGGAACATTATCAAATAAAATATGTCATGCACAACGAGCGGCAATCTGTAAGAATGCTATGAAAATGAGAAGTTTATAAATTCTCACATGAAGATTGGTGATTTGTTGTTTAGTCTTAGTGATTTGAACAGAGAGCTGTAAGGCAGCGGCCGAGTTGGTCTTTCCAATTTGTTGCTGAGCTTGATTCAACTGCTGGAAGATCTTGATATTCTGAAGGAGCTGATTGAGCAGGTACAAACTTTGTTGCGGTAGCGGATGCTGGAGAATCTGAGAGCTGAGATAGCCTGCCTGCACCGCCATTTGGATTTGCTGCACCAATAAACTCAATTGCCGCGGTGAAGTCGTATTATTAGGCTGAACACGCCCCTAAGGGAAAAGGATACTTCCGTTAGTCATATTTTATTTGACCTTGACATTCTGTTCAATCATAATAAATTCTATTTCCCCGACTATCTGAATAGTGATTGATTCTGACACAGAAAAATACTCACGGTATTGAATGCTTGTGGTGGGTTGGGCTGGTTGGTGAGAATCTTCTGCAGAAGAGAGGGATTAATACTGGCAAGACTAGGATTAGCCACATTATTCATGAGAGAGTTGGCTCCACCGGGGAAAGGAGCAGGGTTGCCTGGAAATCCACCTCGCTGTTGTGGAGGAGGTCCCATTCCTACTGGTCCTCCTGGACCCATACCGAGACTCAAGTCGAAATGATCATCTGGTGGTGGGGGTGGTCCTCTTCGCTGTTGTTGCATTGGCCAAGCAGACTGATCCATTCTGTCCATGGGAGGTCCACGACCGGAGCCCACTCCACCCATTCCAAGACCGCCACCTCCCCCAAGGGGATCCAAAGAGTCAATTGCATCTGTCAAGTTCATATTGGACGAACGAAGTGCCATCTCAAGTTCTTCCTTCTATCCGCAACAGTGAAACAACACCAATTATTTCATAGTAAAAAAATTAGAGGAATGAAATACTTCATCAAGTATTCATTGGAATGTTCAATTTTAAATAGTAACTAATGTAACATTATGCGGATTAACAACAATAAAACCCCGGCTAGACCCCGCAGGAAACAGTTAGCCGATTGGTTTGATTGTATGGTTTACGGAAAAGCACATTGAAGTACAGTGCACGTACTTACAATTATATGTAATACATATGCAGTAACTCTATAGGGATACCCATTACATTACAAACAACATTAAGTTTGCGACAAAAAGAATTTACAGAAAGTTATAAGTTTGAGATTTGAGAATCACGAGCGAAATTGTTAATTGTAACATTATGACAATTTTCAAGACTGCATGATAGGCAATAACTTTACGGTATATAAACACAATGAGCAAAGAACATCACAGAGAAAGCAAAATGATATACTTGAGGATGCCACGACACTACTACAGAACTTAACAAGCATTAAAATCAATATTATCGTATTATCATACATGGAGGTGTGAATAGGTACAAGACATTTTCAAGGTAGGATAAAAATAAGGCAAATTGAGCGAGCTGCAGCACTCCATTGCAATCATCGTTTGAATAAGAAAGAAATATGTCAAAATGTCGCCTTCTCGTGTCTCTTAACTCTTACAGCTTCAGTTGTGCATACAATTAGACAATACACAAATTACTAAGCACGAACATGGACATAATACTTAAGCGACAGTTTTGTGTTCGAATGTGTTGTCACATTGAATGTTCAACTATTTCGATTCCCGTACAATTATTTATCCCATTCCTCTACCCGTTTCACATTAAGCACGAAATACCCGATTCGTGTTCTGTGGGGTACACACTACGTTTAGGACACACACGGTAACAGTTCATTCCCTTTATTCATTCCCTTATTTATTAGCGCTACCAAAATAGTCACGGTCTCAATAATAATCAAGCTCCAACTTATAATAGAGTTTCTTATTGATTCGTGACAATTTACTTCTACAGTTTAATTGTAAGGTGCTGCCTAAGGAGTAGCACTTACAAATACGTACACCAAATATTTCAACCCGTCTACATCAAAAGCTTGTGTGCATATCTATAATTATCATTCAATACGAATGGTACCCCTTTATCAAATAAACGTATATTTTATATGCAATTTCTTAAACACAAACTACACTGACAGACTCCTACCACCGAAAGCTCATATAAATTATGCAGAAATACAAACATAATCACTGCTTGGATTTAACACAGAGATGCTCTACGTGTAGGTATTTATAATTAATGCACGATTTTTTAGTGCCCGTGGTGGAAAAAAGTATTTCGGTTACAATACATTTATTTTCCCCTCTGCTCCACTCCTTGTGTGAATTAAGTATTATATTATACACCAGCAGTGATAGTGATTGAAAAGGATTTAAGAACATGAACGTAGGTAAAGTATATACAATGCAGGTGTATGCTGGTAATACGGGAACATTGTTGAGAAATCCCCACAAGTACTTGTATCGTATCATGTATTTAAAAAGGTCTTTTCTACTGCAGTAACTCTGTTGCCCTATAATTTAGTAGGATAAAATACAAAGCTCCAATTAAGTGGTGCTTATTAACCGAGAAGTGTATAATGATAATGATAATTGCAGTAAAAACGTCACGCAAGATCTTATGATCACAATGATCAGGCTCACAGCAGGACTAGGACAATCAAAAGAAAATAATAGGCACAGAGCAGAGAGCATTTCAGAGCACACACTTAAAAAGATAAGAGTTCATGGCTAACCTTGTATCCCATGTCGGCCAACCTATTGGGCCAATACAGATCCTTAGACGAGTTTGCGCTACCATTTACGTATCTAGATCCCTGGAATGCGTCAAAATAGAAACAAAGGCCCCAAAAGGAACAAAATCAGAACTTCTGCCAAAATCATATAAAACTAATCTAGAGGCAAGGTCAGCGTCACCAGCTCATCAACATGCAACCATCATCAGTCTCTTCAACTTTCTGTCTTTCTTAAAATAACGCTAATAATAAGATTAATTTCCCTGTGTATTTACAAGTTTTCATTCCAATTGCATCTCCTACACTACATGTGATTTCAAAAAACCTAATCTGTTGGCACTAAGAGTACAGTTCTGAGTATTGTTTGCTATTCATTATACAGTACATTGTCATAAACTAATTTTCAGGAATTTCTTTTGCACCGCAACAACAATCAACTAAATCGGGTTAGATTATTTGTATTGAATTAATTTTAAACATGATATCTCACTCTTGTTATTGCCAATGTTGGAATGGAAGTAAATGAGATTCATTAGTGCTAAAACTGAAGTATATAAGACTTTCTGTAAAAAATAAGAATCCTCAGTATACTGTTGAACGAAACTCTGTCGTCAACTTTACTTTACTTTCATATAAAAACAAAGTAGGTAAGTCGTTAATTTCATTTGAATTCGTCCGAATTCTCCACTAAGTGCTAAACTCAAATATTTCTTACTTAACTACATTTTTGAGAATCGGATTAAAATACTAAGCATTCACAGACAGGACGATAAAATGAAAGAACGCAACGAGTAACACATAATATTTGTTAGAGGTTGAATAGAGGACGATTACCATTCCCATCCCGTTGTGTTATGTCGTTGTTTTCCTATAGGTAGACGCATACATAAGTATATAACATGGCACGGAATAACGTACCTCTATGTAGGTACTAGAATGTTAATACTTTGTAAGTAAAGTAAGTGTATAAGTATACCCCACCCAAGAAGGTGTTAGGTTGCGAATACGAACGACCAGCAAGAAGTATACAGGTACATTAATGAATGCCAGCAGAAAATACTCCTGTACTCAAAATACCGGAAGCCAGAAATAAAATTGATATTTACAATTACACACTACGTGTGCTGATACCATGATGTCATCAGCTACATGATTTTACCACACATACTTTCTGTTAATTATAAACAATAGTATGGATTAATGATGGCTACTGCATCATGTAAACTAATTTGATAATTAGATATGTCCCTATTGCGCACAATAATGTACAGGTTATTTACTTATTGTATTTACCATACACTACACTATACATGGATGGCCAACTGTTAGTCATGTTATATTATGCATTATACAATTGCGCTGACTTGTGTTATTGAAGAATTGCATGTATTTACAAGTTTACAGCATGCTGCCCTTCTCAAGTTAAATTAAGTAATAACTATTGGTTAGTTTTGCGCATTTCCCCATCATGGCTGCGCCGTTCCAGGTAGGTAGGCTTCAATGTTTTAAAATATTGGTATTCCAGTTTCTTCGGTTTCTAAAGGTGAAGCCGACAAGAGAAAAGCAAGTAATGTAAACGAACGTACCGAATTTTTGGGCTGTACTCCCCAAGAAGAAACGTCAACTTGACCATCTTCAATCCAGCCACTAGCAGACGGATTGGTAGGAGTTTTTGGTTTCGCCCAAGAGTTATTTTGTGGCATTGGTGGTTCACCCCATGAACTCATGGATTTGTCTTCATTCCAGCCACCACCGCCACCCATGCCGCCGCCAAGACCACTGTTATTAAATCCGTCTTGAGGACCTCCATCTGGACCACCTGGCCATCCATTTCTGAAGAAAAAATATTTGTCATTATTTTTATATCAAATATAAAACTTCGTTTGTTAAAGCTTCGCTTGTTTATGACACATACCTGTTTTGACCGGGATTGTGACCTCCCCAATTCATTGGATTTCCACCGTCCATCTTATTTGGCATTCCTCGATTTGGTGGCATGCCTCTCTGGTGCTGTTGTTGCTGCTGAGGCTGTTGTTGCTGTTGTTGTTGACCAGGCATTGGATTACCCCAAAGTGAAGTTCCATCGTCATAATTTGGAATGTTGGGCACAGCACGTCTTTGAGTAGGAGGACTGACGTCATCCCATCCGCTTCCAGAGGGTTTGCCCATATTGCCCATGTTATCCTTAAGTCCACCGACTCCATGACCGCCATGACCAGGATTTCCCATTCCGCCTTGCCCCATGCCCATGGATCCATGTCCTCCAGGTCCATGTCCAACTCCCACTGGTGGGCCACCACCCCATTGGTTTTGGTTCTGTTGCTGTTGTTGTTGCTGATTTGGTGGCTGTTGCTGTGGAGGTGGCTGTGGTTTATTCCACATTCCTTGGTTTGGATCAACTCCTCCATTGTTCATACGACCTCCTTGATGAACGTTGTTTCGATCACCCCAATTTCCAGGAACGTTTTCATGTGTCGGCATTCCAACACCTCGGTCATTTGAAATTCCTCGGCCACCGCCTCCCCACTCGTTACTATCCTGCTTCTTCACTACTTGGCCAACAACAATAAAAAGATATACTTGTAAGTATGAGCACAAAGGATTGCCACATTAAAAGTAAATGAGCAAATATATTATCAAAAAACGAACTTGGTGCGGAAGGCCACATTCCATTGTTGGGCTCTCGTTGCATTGGTGGTGGAGGTCCGGAGTTCATTCCCCATTGCATTTGTCCTCCTCCGCTTCCAACTCCACCACCTCCCCCGCCACCACTACCACCAGAATTGTTATTCTGCGGTGCAGAGTTTCCACCTGGTGCATTACTTGGTGGGGGTACTCCTGTCCATACATTTGAGGTATCTCCAACATCATCTTCTTCACCCCATGTACCGCCTAAAAATATGCATTTAATCACAAATTTGAGAAAATCCGACATTGAAAACGAAACAAAATTCAAAATTGGAAGTGGTGGGTGTGTACCGATATTTGAAGTAGGAGTGTGCCCCCATGGCGCTTTTTGAGTAGTTTGTTGAGGAGGAGGAGCCCCGCCATTGCGCAAATTAGCTTCCCATAGATCAGTCCCATTGTTGACATTGACTTTCCAGGCAGCTCCACTAGATGAAGTAGGTTGTCCTGAACCTCCTGCTGGTGTTGCTCCTCCAGCAGCGGAAGAACTTCCACCTCCCATATTCAAGTCTTTATGAGTTGGCTCAGGTGAGCCAGGAATGTCCCAGCCTGAGTCTTGATTTACATTTTGCTGTAGAAAAAGTTTTATTTTAATTAGATGCAAAATATTAAAGGTCAAATGTGTGAAATATCGTTAGAATTTCACACAGCAGAGTAGAAGGAAAATCTAAAGGACTCACCCCTCCCCATCCGTCATGACTGAAGAGAGCTTCACGCATACTGTTGAGTTGTTCGATCTGTTTACTTGTAACATTAGTATTTGCCGCATTGGCTGGTTGAGAGGGCACTTGTGGCCCTTGGCTTTGTCCAAGTGAAAGGTTTCCATGAGTGGAGCCACCGGGACCACCAATATTCGTGTTCATTGAATTTGGAGTATTTTGGTTTCCAGCTCCTGGATTATTGATGTTCGAGACGTTATTGTTGGCAGTGTTTTGACCGCTGGCTTGGAGAGATTTGCCAGCCGCTTGAGCCCAAGAGGAAGATCCCGTGTTAGTGATGAGACCACCTGAGTTGGGGTTCCCTCCAGAGTTTTGGTTCGGATTCGTTCCCACTGAGCTTGGGATCGGATTCCCACTATTCATCACACTGCCTACCATGTTCTGGTTACTCATTTGCATTGGATTGCCACTCCCAGGGCCGCCACTTGCATTTCCAGTAGGATTGTTATTCATTTGAGATCCTGTTAAGAAATATGGTAGCAATTTAGAATTTAAGAAACACCTTAACTGAAGAAATACCTTTAGAATTTAAGCAACGGGCAATTTTAGTTAACTGAATCATTACCTGAAATAGTTGGTTGCCCATTGGTGTTCTGACTAGTATTACGATTCGGTGAAGTCGAAGCCCACTGATTTGATCCGCTTGTGTGATTATTATTGGCTGAAGGGATAGACTGTGCTGCTCCCGAATTCATAGCTCCACTGCCAGGTGGAGAGGAAGACGCAGTAGAAGATGAGGACGCAGCATTTTGACCGGAGCCCGTAGGCGGTCCCGCGCCAACTACACCCATTCCGATTCCCAGAGCACCGGGAGGTCCAGAGGGATTTCCAGAACCAGTTGCTCCTACATTGACCGCCGAGTTTCCACCAGAAGATCCACCTGAACCTGGTGGTGCACCCCATCCAGTGGCACTGGCTGCATTTGTATTGGACGGTGGGGCACCCCAGCCGGAGGTTCCATTGTTGAGCGAGTTGAGGCCCCCACCACGAAGACCCATACCAGGTGGGATACCCCAACCCTTGTTCGAAGCCACATTAAAGCCCCAGAGATCACAACCATGGCTCAAGCCCATTGTCATCTTCTTCATCATCGTCTGAACTCCTTGAACTCCTCGAGAGTTCATTTTGTCGTTCACTTTGAAGCCTCCTGGTGCAAACTCTTGTGAGTTGATAGGATTGTTAGCCCCTGAAGGAATTGCTGCTTTTCTCTCATCAGTCGGAGGGCAGCCCGAGGAAGACATCCAGTAGGACGTTGACAATGACGTTGATGATGGCATTGGAGTTGATGAATTTGGATTGGATGAAGAAGACAACTTTGGGGCAGGGACGACAAGAGGCACTTGGGTTCGAGAACACCTAACTATATTAGCAGTATTTGTCGTCGATGTTGTCGTCATCGTCATCCACGTCGATTTATTACTGTCTGCCGTGTCTGCAGATCCAGTAATCATATTTTTAGGAATAGATGCAGTAGTTGTACACTTCAAATGCAGTTCCGAATTCAGCTCTTGATCACTGCAAGAGGAACTCGACTCCAGCTCAGTTAGATGGACTCGACCAACTTGTGGCCACTCCTCTCCGCTAACTTCCCTTCCTTTCTCTCCTTCACACACATTATTACTTTCATTATTGACAGACATTGTAGTTTTTTTTTCAACATTTTTCGCATTTTCTACTTGTCTCTCTTTTTCAGTCCTCTCGTCCCACCAAGGAAGGATTTCTTGTACAGTATTGCCTTCTGGCACATTGGTTTCAAAATCACCCTGCAAATCATACATTGCCCATAACATAAATCATTAACATTACTCAATTTGCACAAAATTGAATCAAAATTAAATCAGAAATACAAGAATTAACAAGAATTAATAATAAACAAATTACCTGATTGACTACGATTGTATGATAATGATGAGGCATTGTGAGTTGTGACGCATTCTGACATACAGCACATACACTGGACTAAAACTGCTCCAAGTCAAGTCGTCAACGTCATCATGCATAAAATAAAACCATAGAAAACAGTATTGTTAATTTTACTTCATACTGACAAAACAAAAATCATTTCCTTCTGCACAAAAAATCCAATGCATAGTAATAAATGTCAAAGGAAATGGCTAATTAATTTTATATAGGTGCATTCACTCCATCAACTAACAAATATACTTAGGTATCTAAAACATAATAGAAAAGTAAAAAATGATGTCTTTACAACCAACTCCACTTACTTTTAAACGACTAACTAAGTGACTAGTACACTTACCACTACGACTACTCTACTACTATCTCTTTGTAAATAGGGCTAAGGCTACAAGGACTGCTAAATACCTTTTTATTGCAAAAAATCAAGTTAATTGAAATGAAAGGTGTTTTTTGATACAGATACAGCAGAAATCAAGACCATAAATAATTACTGAATTGGTCCATTGACCATTTAAATGTATTTGCAAATTTCGCCAATTAGCAACTTTAAAAATAGAGTTGCAAACTGAAGTCAGAGTGAAACAGCTCGACTAATTTAAATTGAAATAGCAAATAGATGCACAAACCCCTGCGGCATGATATTTATTGCATAGCATACCTACTTAAAGAAGATAATACTATGCGTATAGACATACTATACTGTATACTTCTATATATAGATAGATAGGTGTACTTACATAAAAGACATAGGGATAGAAAGAGAAGAGTTGTAGATATGGATAGAAAGAGTAGATTAGACTAGGAGCCCTTAAGATTATGAGGAAGATATTTGTATACCTTTTTTGCTATTGCTTTGAGAATTGAGATTGTAGTGGAGGTAGACCAACAGGTCACAGGTCACAGATAAAGATACAATGGAACAGTTGAGAATGATCACAGCCGTTAGGTTGGCACTTGGCCTGCCTGCTGTGCAGTCGACACGTTAAAACTTACACTAGCTTTCTTTGCTTTTCTAAATACTTATTGAATACGCAGTAGTTATTATTATTCATACAGATTTGTTTTGTCGATATATTGTAGTAGTAGTAGGTAGAGTGTGAGTATCACCTTTCGCCACACAATTGTTCCTTCAAAAATTACAGTCTATGTTTTGCGAGAAGAATAATCAGAGCAGACTGTAGCGTCCATATATTATGCAATCAACTTGCCCGTAAATGAATGTTGTTGGTAATTGGTATCAATTTGTAATGAATGAATGGATTCAGGCGAACACGCAGCATGTACGTATGGATTTGACAATTGTATTGTAATGTAGACGTAGTAGTACTGTAGTAGTAGGCAAAAATCGGCAGAAAAGAACAGCTTTGATGAGAATTGTAAAAATACTACACACTACACAGTGACTGACTAGCGTGGTAGTATATAGTAGACGTAAGTATTCCGAATGAGCAGCAATCACTCAATGTCTATGAAAGATGCTTTGATTTGGATTTGTTTTGTATTGTAGAAGTAGTAGCTATAAGTAGATTATATTATTATTCAGTTAATTTACCAAAGGTGGTGGTTCAGTTTAGTCTTTTTGTATTTGTCAACACGATCACATCGGCGAAAAGAAACTACTTTACTTTTATCGACATCAGCCACAAACTCAACTCTATCTCTCTTCTCTCTAGATTAAGTCGTATTTGTATTAATTGTATTTTGAGATTGAGACAATTGTGTTGGTTTTTGGTTTTTGTAGATCAAGTCTTTAGTTCTGTGTACTTTGAAGATAATTATTGTTGTGTGTGAGAGTGTTGTTGTGTGTGGGTAATTTTAGTAGGGATGTATACTTCCTTTGTAGAATAAGTCGTGTGTAGCAGAATGTCTTTCTTTATATATAGTTCATATATATTCGTAGTACGAGAGGTCCAGTGCTTTAACAACACAAGAGTTGATGTTGATAATGATGAATGTATATTTTAATCACTAACAGAAGAAGAGAGGTATACATACAATGCAGACTCTTGAAACAGTAGTCGCAGAAGAACACAGAATTTATCTCACTGGTTGTGTAATGACTGGATTTTGAATGCGATTGATTGACTATTGTGTGTGTGTAGATGATAGAGTTCGTAGGAGTAATACAGAAGAATCAGCAGATTAGATGACGAGAGAGGATCCAGTCAACTTCTCTCATGCAACAATATACTTCATCAAATCCTTCGTCGCTCTAAGTAAATTGCCAATTCCCAACTGTCCATAGCTTTGGTCAGGGCAAAAATTCCTTTTGTCTGTCTCGATTTCCACCACAACTACCCAACCAACAACAAACAAACTTCAATTAGCAATGCGACGAAAAATCACTCAAAAATCACTCCCAGCTTTATACTTTATATCAAATGTCACTCT
Source organism: Pogonognathellus flavescens (assembly GCA_019776165.1). Classification (NCBI taxonomy): domain Eukaryota; kingdom Metazoa; phylum Arthropoda; class Collembola; order Entomobryomorpha; family Tomoceridae; genus Pogonognathellus; species Pogonognathellus flavescens. Next base: position 46,663 of record JABASD010000190.1, read on the forward strand.
CTATAACAATCATCATCTTAAATCCTTATCAATAGATATAGTGTGCATCTACTAATACCTATAAGCATACTCATTGCTTTCATCATATTTAATTTTATTTTACATGCAATTTATATTATAATATGTATTTATATAGTCGCATCCAATTGCAATAAGAGATACACCAAGAAATGCAATACGAACATTTTACAAAAATGGTAACTTTACGACTTTCTTTAATATTACCACCTAGGAAGGATCTTTCGATTCGCAATAAATAATCCGCCTTCTATCTGCTATCTAAAGTGTAAATGCCTAATAAACTTATTTACTTTCTAACAACAAGTTCGGCACGTGTTAAGTGCCCACTATTCACTTCCACAACCCACACGACACACATAACCAAGGCACACACGCAAACTCATTCATCCTTAACAATATGTTTAAGTACAACCATTAAACCTTTACCCAAACTTAATCAAATTCTATACACACTAAATACAATTTTATCTTTACCTATCTTTATTTTATCACTTTCGAAATATTCAAAAGAAAATGCACACTTGAAAAGTGAGGCACAAAAATTAGAAAAGATAACCTATTTGATTTAGAGTTTTATGCGTAGCACAATTGATAATACTGCTCAAGTGCCCATGTACGACATACAACAATATTTCAAGGTTGCTTCACTCCACGAATACTCAATCACCACTTTGACAAAGCGGAGCTATGAATGTGACCCTGTCCGAAAAAGACCCAACTATTTTTGTACCTATCTCCTTACTACTATTCAGTTTCTACATTGTGTGTTTTATAAATATTGTAATATTTCATATAGAAATACGTGTTTACACACATTAAGCAATAGCCAAGAAGATTCTTGTATTGAGTTTAGTGTCTGTGTATCTATATCCTAAATCCCAATTGCATTAGTTCCACTTTGGCTTCCATTTTCTCTCAAAGCGTAAGCGTCGTAATAAACTTCATCCTATACAAAGCCCACTATACCATTTACGTGTAGTATGTACCTATTACGTTTATATGAGGCATATAGTGTATAAGATTTCTATCTATACATATTACTGCGTTACATGCATAAGTACATCTGTAACACAGTGTGGTACAGAATTAATCAGTTAATCCTGAGAATAATTTTATTCCAATATTTAGAATAATTGAATATAATGGAACAATGAGGTTAGTGCAGCTTTTAAAGCTTCCATGCATCGTTTACACGAGCGTAGGCACTTCTGACTGTGCCGATTTGCAATGGCTGGTTGTAACTGGTTACTTGTAAAGGTATACTAACTATAGCATCAACAGCTTCGTTTGCAGTCAAAAGTAACAGTATACCATCACCACCACCAACATACAAATGAATACAATGCAATGTAATCGTGTGTAAAGTGTAAATGTAAAGTAAATGTGAATCCAAATGCTAAAGTTCACTTACTTAAACAGTGCACCATGCATAATAATTACCTATTTTCCGACCAATAGTTAAACAATGCAAGCCAACTCAGTTAAAAAAATATCCCACCAATTCATTTTCATATTTCGTCTACAACTTATTTTTTACGAACAATTTTTGGCAACTAAGCATTTTGGCATTTTTGAAACATTACCTACCATTGAAATTTTAAAAACTGTATCCTATACTCAATTTTATGCAAACTTAACTGTAATGTTACACGCAAATGTATGTAAATCAGTCCATTTAGTACCGTTGTTTACACAATACAAATTACAATACTACAGCTTTTACAAAACGGTCAGTGTAAAAAATAGAAAAGTCGCTTTGATGTCAGATTAATGTTGGCAATCCAATCCAGCTTTTTAAGTTGAGCAATAATTGCCCCTATTTACTTCTAATGATTGGCACTGGTTCTTTTATGATCAAATGATCATCAATCACATTTAGTGATGATGTAAACAAAAAGTATTTTACTACATACAACAGTTAGCTTTAACTGACATTCTATAGTCTATCTATGCTCTTCACTGTTTATGTAATCCTACTAGACTTGCTATGTTATCATTATCAAACATATCTGCCTGATCTAATCTGGCCTAGACAAAGCCAATCAGTGGATCAGCACTAATAAATTGATCACTATTTACACTACACAATCATCAAAATGTTATAAGTGAACTGATGGTAAGTAATTTTTAAATTAATAAACCTAAACAGGTAAGTGAAATAATTTAAATCGGTATTCTTTACTTAAGTGCGCCTATCTATCTTAACTGTCGTACCTAAATAGCTGGCTACAAGAGCCCTACATAGACACAATAAAAATGTGCCATAATTTTAAGCAGTGAAATTCCTAAGTACTGATTTGCGTTAAAGATAGTGATAAAATGTAAGTAGTTGTAGTACTGACCTTAAGGATTACTGACGTATTATTAGAGTTAAAAGCACACAACTAGAGTAAACAAAACAAAATCACATATTGAACTTGCACAGTCATAAGTTATAAACTAAAAACTGGTGACATAGCTATAAAACAAACATACAGAGTCAGTCAAGTCTTAAGCAGCACACAGGGACTGTGTACTTTCTTGGCTGTTGCTGCACACTGCACTATCAACTATGGCTCTATGACCTATCGATCCGACATACTGCTTTGTATTGTACGTGTACACGTAAAGTAAATAGATAAAAATTCGGAAATAGGAGGAACACGGAGTAAAGTAAAAGAAGCTGTACGTATGTGACTGACTGCTCCAGCTAAAGCTAAAGAATTAAGTTGAACTGATTTAATTCTTAATTGTAAACAGTAAACATGTATCACTCTATAGCCCTGTTGTTGTCAGTGTTTCGGTTTAAGGAGCGAAAGACAGATGCAGATGCAGTCCTCCTGCAAGTACAACTACTGCTCACTCATAAATAAATAAGTATAATGTTTAAACCTAATTAAGGCTGGGTTGAAAGAAAATACAGCAGTTTGGTTTAGCCATGAGTTGTATTGGCAGTAATTCGGTATTGTTTGATAAATCTTCTACTGCTAGTGCTCGTAGCTCCGAAGGAAGCCAGCTAGAGTCTTGTTGGTTGCTCCTTGGCTACTGCTACGCAGTACTTCTCCACGGTATACTTACATTAGTCTATATATTCTAGTTGTCTATCCTCAGTTACCAGCTAGGTATATATTACAATTAAATATATAAGAAAAAATCTCACTTCGTTTGGTTGAGGTTGGTGGTTGATGGCCCTTTTGGATGTGTAGTAAATTAGTAAATAGGACAGACTGTTCCTCAGCAGTCCTCTCCAATCTGTGTATTAATTGAGGTCTATACTGAGTGAGTGAGTGAGATGGAGATATTCTTATTGGAATATTTGGTAAATTGATAATGGTGGACCAAGGGATGTGTATGTTTTAATGTTCTTGTTGTATGGATGGATGTGTAGAGTATCCTTGTGTATGTATTCTATGTATCGCAGTAGCTGTAGCTTTAGCCTGCAGCTGAATGTTGTACGTATGTAATATTCTGTGTGTGTATTGTAGATCAGACAACAGCAGCAGAGAGCGTAGCAGCAGCTACAGAGTCTCCCAACTAAAGTCGCGTAAAGCGAGCTAGCAACCAACCAGGCAACCACTCACTTTGCTTTAATATTTCTATGCGAGCAGCAGCTTTAGCTTCGGCTCTGCTTCTATCACAGACTACCACCACCACCATCCATACTCCATACTACCACCACCAACTGCCATTAAGACTTGACGACTTGACTAGACCATCACTTTGCTTTACACAGTTACACACGACGACTCACAAACTACCAACCTCGAGTCGAGCCAGCCAGAGCCACAACAGCTCTAGAACAAAACAGTTCCTATACATTCTACATAACAGTCCATATACTTTATAAGCAATATCCTAAATGTATTCTCTTCCTAACTATACTTTTATGCAGAGAGACTCACCAAAGTAGTTCTTTACTTTTCTATCCTCCTCACATATTATATAAAACACTTTTCGCTCAGCCTGTGCTTTTCTTGCTCCTCCGACTCTGGCTCTACCACCACCAACAACTCTTCTAGCAGCTTTGGCTTTAGCAGCTTAAAGCTTAAGCTCACATACATACCTACTTGTCTACATACAAGTACGTAATACGTACAAAAATATATTATGGCAACACTATGCTCTGCAGTTTAAGTTACACACAGACATACTCAGCCAAGCAACACGCTTGTATAATAAATACGCTCATTGTGTGAGTCCCCAATCCTAGATCCTACCCTGGTGTCCTGTGTTCCTGTCTACACTGCCAGAGGATGTTGGTTGGCGATGGTCTTCGGGGATCGTGAGTGATTACTTCCACTATATACACCGAAGAACCGATATGCGATTGCGTTTAAACACACAACACATCACCACTCTGTATACTTTCCTATATGCAGATACATCACTAGCATCACTCTACCATAAACATGGACATTTACATATATTATGGCAATCTTTCCCAAAATTTCATTCATGGATCCTTGTACAATTAAATAAATAGCCTTCAAATTTTGAAGGAAACAATGAAACAACTGCTCGTTTGCCACCAAGGCACCTCGCATGCATTACAACATCTACACAGTACCAATACCAACTTACTGTGCTTACTGCTTACTTCGTTTTAGTTTGCCTTTACATACACAAGCAACACAAGCAACTTGAATTATATACGCTTCTTAGTTGTGACATAATAAAATACAAGGTTGAATGCAGCATTTTGCTTAAGAAAACCATTTCTATGTGTATAGTTGAGTTTATACACTTTTTCGGGTTTAGTTTGTTGAGCCCAACTCATCCAATTTCAACTAGCCCATTTCACCCAGCTATTTTTATTTTATTATCCTTTTTGATGGTGCATAAGGTAACTTACCCTATGACTATTCTATACAAGGGTCACATTTGACATAATCAATAGATTGAATATATTTAACCTGAAGCTTTATTTTATAAAACTTTCTAATCCTTGAGAAGGATAGGTCGATGGTCGAGGTCGAGCTCAGTAAAGCGCAAATAACAAGCAAACTCTGTACGAAAGAACAAAGAAGCCTCCTGCATTCGTTCGGTTCAGTCCCCATCGTGCCCAACTCTAAAATACGCTTTTAGTCTTGTCTTCAGTTCACATGCAGCATTAAAGCGTAGAGATAGTAAATGTTGTCAAATGAGTTCTATCCTGCCTTTCATTGTTCAGCCAAGTAGCTACATGCAGAACAAACATTGTTCTACATACAGATACATCCATATCCATCCCATACAGTTACGTACGGAGACGACCAAGTATGAGCCACTATTATGTCATGTCACACAAACTCTTCAGTCAAGTTAAGTGCAGAAGCTTTAACTTGTGTATTCTCTCTCTCTCTCTCTGTCTGTCCCTCTCTGTCTCGTCAACATCAAATGACTGACGACTGCGACTGTTGTTTGTCTCTCCTTACTTACGTTATTGTTGAGTGTTCCCACACAGGTACACCATATTTTTGTATGTGCCACGACAAATAGTGGCAGTCACAGTAGTAATAGTAGTAGTCTATCTGTAGCAATAAGTAAATGTACGCCAGGAATTCTTCTCTCTCTCTCTCTCTCTTTGCAAACTCAAACAACGGCACAGCCCGAACGACCGACCGACCGACCCTCGACCCAGCTCGCTGAATGTTACAGCTTCTGCTCAGCTCACTCCCTCAGCAGCAGCAGAATCCATTTACCATCTACGTACATCGACAAACGTACATCAACTCGAGAAGTGCCAACAACCAGCCAACCAAACCTTTCTTTAGCAAAGACGACTGTTCTACTACAGTCGCTACAGATATATAGAGTTTTTTTAGAATAATACGATTCCGCTCGACTCCAACTGTTGACGGAGGCTTCGATCCCCACTTCACGTCTATACATTCACATTTTTAGCAGCAACTTTGCTATACATACGTACGTAAATGCTAACAACAAGAAAAACAAACGCCAAGACCCAAGCAAACCATGTATGTACGTAATTATGCATTTTAGACTGTAGGTATACACACTGCATCTCTGCAAGGTGTTATGTAAGCAATGTAATGCGAAAACTAACTACACACAGACACAACTCACACAATTACACTAATACGACGCCCTTACTAAACACACTTAATTGAATAAAGTCGTTTTTGATATAATATTTTCTGGTAATTTCTATCATAATGAAATGAAACATAATCTTACAAGCCGAGCTTTACAATGAGGCCTACAATTACCATTGTCTTATTTCATTACCAATCGTATGTTAGCGAAATATGGATGGAGATAGCCCACACGACATACGACCCAAGAGAGGTCTCAACAAACACACAAGTATTATCTGAATGTAATGTGTACAAACAAGCGAAACAAGTATCCAATACGGTATACGCTTGAATGGAGGTATACGATTAATTATGTACACCTTATATGCCCCACTTTTCACAGACTTTCAGAATCCAGTCCATATTATGCAGATTATGTTACAGAATGCAAAAACATAACCGTTGCTTATAACCAAAACCATTCATCTTAAATACATATTCTATCCTATCTTTTCCAAGTGCTTATTAACATTATGTATATTAACACAACCCCTTCCACACCACTGCTAAGTTTCTTCTTGGGTTTGAACAGATTTCTATATGGTAATAATAATTATTATCTGTAAGAAAGCTATTGAAAAGTACATCCTCCTTTAACCTTTGTCGTATGTGAGCTAAAAACACTTTGTTTTTGTTTTGTATATTTATTGCTAGTATATTAGTTAGTGTATTCATCACTTTTTTTAGAGAAGAAACTCTAACACCCCAAAAGTACAATTTTCCAAAAAACAAATTGTATTACTTTCTGAACATATGAATTTATTCACAATTAATGATGAAACTTATTGTTAGTATGTTAAAGTAGGTCCATTTACATAATGGTTATTTTAAAGAGGATATGTACTATACACTTTATACTTTATATAAAGTAGTTAAAGTAATTTCCTGCCAAACGATGCGACCAAGTGGAAGTACATAGTACTGATTGTAAACAAACGCTTTCCGTTTTCGTGTCGATGCTCTTTAGGATTAAAATTACAAAACAAACCATATCTGGTATTATAATACTGTATTAAGCTCAACTCGACTTATAATTGTAATAAGGTTTATAGTAAAGATGATCCACATTTCAACTTCAATAATTCATTTCATTACAGAGATTGGACTATAGTACAAGAAATAAATAGTAATACTTGCAGAAATGAAACGTTCATGTTGTGTACAGCAATGTGAAGAGATTAATGTAAAGCTACTTATATACTGTGCACATGTTTATATAATATCTCATTCTCAATTCTCATCACTGCACTATGTATTAATAATTATTAATCCATCAAAATAATGACGCTTAAGATTAATTCGTTTTTAGGTAGTCAGCATAAAAGAGGGAATGAGATTCATTGAAGAAAACAGTTGGTTAGTGGACAAAGTGTAACATTTACACAAATTATACACATAAACAAATCTTTGGGCCGAATTTTTCATTCATAATATTATTAGTACTATTGAAAGTGAAATCGATGCTCATCATACTAAATTGATAATAATAATGTAGATCATTGCATGCCTGTATAATAAACGTTTGTAATAATACAAATATGTAACAACTTGGTTAGATATGGCCTTACAAGCGAATTACAAAGACCTCCTTTAACTTAATCATTGTGCATTGAACCAGAGAAGCAGTAATTTACTTTGTATATTTATAGTATGGTAATGCTGAATTATAAATAAACATTGAATTAAATCTTTATGTAGTTAATGTATGTAGTATGTACCTACTTGTCCTACTATGACTTGCAAAAATCTGATTATGTTCTCTCAGTCTGACTCTGACGAGAGCTTACATTTTTACATTTACATGTCTGTAAAAGCGGTTATCGTACAGAAATTGAGGACGAACAACTTGCACGACTCAACTTGAGCCATGTAGGACACATTAAAAATTTGGATCTGATATACAGATGTAGATTGCAACATACAAAACTGGAAACTAGAAAGATCAAAGATGCCTTCTGGTTTCAGTACGTATTTAAAAACGTATAACAGATTAATTGATAATAATTACCTATTGGTTAATCACTAACTAATACATAGTTTTACATACCTAATTACTACTAAATCTAAGGGATGTACCTAGACCTTCACAGAAAATCACTGAATTAGCTAAAAAATAGCTTACGCATAAAAAATTGTTACCGTTCAGTTCACTAACAATAATATAATATAACTGCATCTACACATGTATCCTATGCATAAACGTGATCAACATGTAATAAATTGTTTATAAACATTGGTAAATTATTATAGTCTGCAAAAAGAATTTTACCAAATACATTTAAAAAGAATTGATATTTTGTAAAGGTACGGAGCAGCGCACATAACAGATATTTGCTTACAATAACCCCACTGTTGACATAATCACATAATTATTGGCGTCTCATAAATTAGTGTATAGTTCAAATGACTGCTAAAACTAGAAAGTTAATAAGTTTTGCTCACTCTTTATGATAATTTCATTTGTTTTAAATAGTTTAAACAGATAAAAACATTATTTGTCATTAGACAATAATTTACTAATAATTTATTTGTCAAACATGAACATTGCCACATATGAAACAACAAATGGACAGCAAACAAAATGCTGTGTGTAAATAATGTCACAGGCACATAGAAAGATGCAGCCTGTTGTTTAAAAATGTGTTTATAATGCCAACATAAATGTTGTGTCTAACTTCCACCGTAGTTAGTGACATTGACCAACATTAACTTAATCTATCCAGACTTGTATACTCCACCATAAAGGTTTACTGTCTGAATAAATATGATAAATGCGATGGTGTGTTTACAAACAACTAAGACTAACAATTAGCCTACACTCTTTTATATCGTACAACAACACCCACAGAACTGAAACCTCTCAGCACAGCATTCACCATATTTGAAGCAATAAACTGAAGAAAAACACTCACCTTTCTATCAATCCATGTTAAATATCTTCAATCTTTGGTTGAAATTGGTTGTTATTAGTAAAATGTCCGATAAAACACGACAAAAAACGGATAAAATTTGGATAAGCTAAAAATCACTTTTGTCAGTCAGCTGCGATTTTGAATCTTCCTCCAGGGACGCCAGACACAAAACTTTAATGCCAACTGCCTTAGAAAGATGCCGCTTCACTTCGCTTTGTAACTCCCAACAGCAGGATGCTCTTCATTCAGTCTTTTCTTTTGTCTCACCACCCACAGCAGTAGCACCGGCACAACTTCTCTTCTCAACAGTCCACCGGAAGCTGAAGAAGTTGTGAATTTTTAAAATCCTTGAAGCAGAAATCTTGATGCATTCATAATAAAATACTAAGCTTATTGTTAGAAGAATGATATCATGATTACAACGATGCCTGTATGTATGTAAAATACATAACCGGTAAGTAGGCACTAAGTAGACTCTTTTAAGCAAGCATTTTCCTGTGTATGATTAAAAACATCTTGTAATTGTCAATAATGTACAAATGTAACGTGCTAACAATAGTCAATAAGAAAGACTCTTAATTGCACACTCTGAGGACTGTCCATGAGTTCCCCTTCCAAGGAATTAGATAGATTTAATATAATATGCTTTAAATTACCAACATTAAAATATTCAAGTGTAAACCACATAGTGACATGAACTATATACATGTTTAATGTTTCCTTTACAAAGAGCGTTGTAAATTATTGTAAGTAAGCCAAGATCTCATTGCCAAGCTTACTTATTTACTGGAGACTTGAGTTAAGATCTCATTGCCATTTCAGTCTTTTAACATATTTTTGGTACTAAATTCCAGTATTGTTTTTCCAATTCTCAAAGTTTCGATATGTGCTGCTGCCGCTGCCTAATAAATATGTACTTACTACACGATTTACGTTAAATATATTTGGCATAAATTGACAAAGATACTGAAGAAATTGCTTACTAGTGACTACATGTTTTCTTTCCGTCCAGATACCGAATTACTGAATCGATATAAATATAGAACTGTTTGATATGCAGAATACAGATAGTTTCATTTGTATATAGAACGTCTGCATAAAATATATCATGTCTTTATTGAAGAAAGTGAGATAGAATGTTATGCTAATTCGTTCTTTGACTGTGTACCTTTGTACATGCAGTGTACATGCGGTAAGAATTACCTGCAGACTAGCGTGTGCATTTTCTTTTAGTTCAATCCAGAGTTTAGGTTCCTATCTGTAAGCGGTTCCAATAAAGTTGTAGCGAGCCAAAGGTTTTCAATTTAGGATAAAAACTAGGAATTTGAAACTATTAAAATGGTCACAGTAAACCTAGTAGATAGAAGATTTTGTTCCTGACAATGTACAAATTTTTCAATTGGTTTTACTTTTCATTTTGGAGATTCTCAACCCAACAAAAATTGTTTCCTTATTCGCCTCCATCTTTTACAAGAATTTCGGATCAACATGATACCATATACCTTACTTTGAAATTTGATTACCTATATGTATTTAAAGTTATAGTATATCAAAGAACTCAAAGAAAAACAGCCAGTTACCTTTTTACTTCCAATGCATTTCGTTACAACAATTTTAGTCTTTGAAGCTACTTTCCCCGTGGTATTGAATGAATACTTTGAATCGCAAAGCTCATATCTACAAAATTAAGTTGAAAGAAATCGACTGCTTCAGTTCAGAGTAATGAACATGCTGGATGAAAAGTACTTTTTGTCATAAATATTATATAAGTTGGGATGAGAGGATATACTATGCTTTGCTGTGTGCCGACTTTTATAAAGTTAATTTATAGATCCGGATACGACTGAGGAAATATGGAACATTTCCTAATATAAAAAGAGTTAGGCATTATATACAGAAGGTTATGCAAGATAAAAAAGCATGAAGTCTGTAGGGCATGCAAAAGGTACATTTGGTTGCATGTTCACTGCACCGTTCCATGAGGGCTACAATTTACGAATTAGAACTACAAAGCTAAAATTTGAAGTGGGTTACAGGAGAATGTAAAAAACACTACTTGTACTTATAAAATTAACAACTAACAGTTGAGAAAATGCAATCAATCGTCAAATATTGTGCACATTTTATTGAAATCAAGCTCAAAAATCCATCATCACGACTTGCATCATCGTTTCTTTCAGAAGAATTGATTTGTGTTAACATTTATTGTTTGAGCCTGAAGGCCACATCAAAGGGGCTTCAGAAAAATAAAGCAAAAACATTTTCATATCAAAAATAGTATTATGTAGAACATTTTTTATCTGTACGTTTTAAAATCAAAACACTTTCGCAGATATTCAAAATGAAAGTAGGAATACCCTCCTCCTCCAAAAAATAAATCAAAGCTACCTGAAGCTTCTTACTTCTTATACGATTGGGTCAAATTAATTACTGCTCTTTCCTTTTCTTTACTTTCGTCTTACATTTTGTGAAGTGTTGTAAACCCGATTTACCCGATGCTGTGTCCTGCTTTCGCCTTTTCTAGATCTTTTTACGGATGATGCTCTTGACTCATTCACCCACGAATTTATTTCGCTCACACACGGTCTTTTATACATATTATAATATTATATTGTGCTTCATTATGATAATGTTACAGATACACTATTCTCAAAATGGTAGTTGTGGTAAAAGTATGCAATGTACCTTCTAAAATAACAAGCATATTATTATAGAGAATTTTATCCTTAACATCATATAGATATCGTAATATTATAGCAATTAGTGTACACATAGATATACACGATACACGTGTAAACGTTTAAACAACTACATCTAGTACATTTAATGTTAAAAAATTCGTATTGCAAAGTACTACCATACTTATAGATAGATTATGTAAATTATAAAGGAAATCCCATTAGTATATAATATTTAAAAGTGTCAACTTCATTACAATGGAGACATTGTATAATAAAAATCTTGAATTTTAGACTTCCTGCATGGACTTGGTTAGTACATAAAAGCAAAACTTATATATATATTATTATGAATACACAGACTTATAGACATGCTTAAATTATACAGTTCAACATTAATAATGGAAACACTTTAATTGTTAACAGACAAAAGTCACATAGCTTAAAATGAATCAAGAATTCATGAAACTATTACATGAATTCATTTTCTCATACAAGGTAACAGGAAATTAAAACACGTTAATTCTATACAGTTTTAAATGTGAAGCTACTGTGAAATTCATTCATGATGCCTCGATTCCAAAACGAAGCATCAAAATAAAGCTGTAAACAATTCTCTACTTTTATTCTTTTAGAGACATTTTTTTAAACTTTTTCTTAAATTAGTAATTGTGTTGTATTTGGTTCTGAATTTTTGTGTAACTGATTGACATTATTAAAATTGTGGAAATTTTTACGATTAAATAAAAGTATGTAGGTAAATACCTACGATATAAAATAATATGACCACAATTCGTTCTCGATTGACCAAATCAACGAAAATGCAGTTTAGCACATTCAGGTAAACTAGGTACTTAAGTCTGGAAGCCTATTTGGTTATCCTGTTCCATTGTCTGTATTGGGTTGGAGATTTCAAGTAGGTAAATATGTCTGTGGTTATAAACGACAGAAATGGGAACAGAAACTGGCAGGTGATGACAGGAGCAGTTTTGTGAACACTGTAATGCAATTAGCGCCTATACACGTTCTAACAGTATACCTACTGAAAAATTGCAATCGCTGTGCTATCGACTGTACACAAGCGGCATAATAATATCCTAAAATTGCATTTGCTTTTTTGTTTATGAAGCACCATGTGTATATGCATAACAATTTTCTACCATCTTTCGATAATATATTTTTTCCTATAGAGTTTTTACATCCACTACACTTTTGTCTGTGCATTTATCTACATTATGTAATTGCAAACGTGTGTCTGTTATTTTATGATTGATTATGTAATTTATCAAATGCATTTTTTCAACATTAGTTTGCTTCACTGACTTCTAGAGCCGAAATGATTGTATATGTTCCATTACATAGCTGCATGAGCCTACCATGAGTCTACCATACCTAGAGCTTAGTTGTCTAAAAGTGCAACTAGTGAATCTACAATCTATAGGTACTTAATATTCCTTCTGCACATTGCAATGCAATGTCTTTTTTTATACTCAACCAACATCAAGCTGTAAATATTCTGCTAAAGATTTTTCTAAGCATACAATATATTTCTATATAGGCAAGTAATAATAATTATTATTCTGACTCGTCTAAAATCATTTATGATTCCAGTAATCTTATTATTATGACTTGTGTCATTGTGTCTGCTTGCATTACGACATTTTGTCATTCACTGTTATTGATTTTATGTCGGTGCTTTGAGGGCTTGATTCTTTAGAGTGTGCTTTTAGATATTTTAGTTACTCTTACACAGCCTCGTCTGGTGGGGATGGAGAGGTACAGGTATCTATTTCAGAGTAATTGAGTCAATCTGTTCTAAAATTGCGGCTAATGTGATTATGGAGTATTATGTATTAGCTTGAAATCCAAAAGTAGCTAAGAGCATGAAAGATTTGTGGTCTTTTATTCTTGTCTAAGGATTAACTGAATTTATGTCGTCGTGAATTTTGGACTAGTTGTGTTCTAAGTATATCCTGCTTTTGACTTAGAGAGTTGACAAAATGTATCTTCACTGTCCATTTTTCATCCTTCCGGTTGACATGATGAATCAAGTCTGTGTGACTACTATATTAATTTTTTAGGGGATGGAGTCGCTTCCTGACTGCCGAATATGTTGTGGGCTCCGAAAGTTCATGGGGGAGTCCAGTCGGCTTTGAGAATTTAAGTGCTTGAGTTCATTGTGGTAGCAGAAGAGGATTGCCAAGTAAACGAGGTACAGGAGAACCGTAAATATCACCGGAACTGTCTTTCCATAAGGATTTAAGAAATCCCCTTCAGGCAGAGTCGGCACCAACAGTAAGTCAAAATGCATCAAAGTAAACCGTTCTGCCAAAATCACACCTAACAGTAACGCGCCTCCTCCAACTAATGTTGTCGACTCCTGGTAAATGACAAAAAGTAATCGATATCAACATCATCTCAAAACATATCAACATTTTCCAACTACATATTAGAGGTGTCTGCCAAACCATACTCAAAACCATAACGATCTCAACTGTTATGTATGTGCAATCTGTACATAATCGAAATAATGTCTACACTCCACACATATTCAACTATAAAAATGGCACGTTTTCACATTTATTTAATCTTTACGCAATGTGGAGCATCACGTTGAGCTGCTTAGGAACGTCACAAAAAATTTCCTTCCACATCATACCTCCCCTTAACCATAAAACCACCACATTTTTGAAACGTCGATAGAAACTGCATCTTCCTTTCATGAAAATCCAATTAAAACTGTGCAAGAAACTTTTACATCGCTGAATTAAATAGTAGTAGCACTCAAACGGCTTCGTTTCTGATATATGCATCTCTGAATAGAATACCACGATGTATTTCTTCATATTCATTTAATTCAACATGACACAGCTCGTAATTATTTGCTGTCTATGAACATTCTGTAGAGTGTAGCAACCCTGACGGACCTTCTGGCGACTGAAGTTTTAATACTTTCTTTTCAACTTTCTCAAACTTGCTAGGTACTTAGTAGATGAAATTGGGTATTTATAGGAATTAGGACTCCCTGTGTCACACCATTGCCCTATTATACTACTACTTATTGTATACGTGTTTCTTTTATACCATTACGGGGTAATAAATCGTTAAAACATTCCACACACGGGTCAATAAAATAAACAGTTCTCTGAAAAGCTCATATATAACATTGTCCGTAGTGCCTGTGCTACTCAGAACTATCAAGTTACATAATAATGCGCTATTATATTATTGAGCTTCCGCTTCACATAATATATGTCCTATATAATAACACACCACACACAATCATAGTGATTAGTTAGTTTCCACTTTTTCAGTGACTTATATATAGCTAGGCACTGTAAGTAATATAATTTATGTGAATTATGTCTGGTTTGTTTCACTTTCGGATTTAGCGTCGGAGAAAGGCTTATAAGCCGACAGTTTCCAATATGTGAAAAAGTAAATGATTCATTTATCATGACAGCACTTGCCTTTTCAGTAAAAAAACATTTTGGTGTGCATTGCCCCGTAGTGCATTGCTACTTGTGAGTCGGATTCGGCAATTTTATGCACATTGAGCATAAAGCAGCATCTTCTTCACTCGATTCAATTATACAGAAATGACTGAGAAAGCTCTTACGGCAGGTGTTCTGTTTTTTTCCACAAAACTAAACTTTATTTCATTTATATGGCTTTTAGTGTTCTCGGTAAAGCGAACAGGGCTACACAAGAGTGGCTTCACACAGTTGAATATCTCTTAGACTTTTAGTTTTAGTTGAGAACGGGAATACCTCTGTGAAATCTTAATTAAGAAGTGATGGATACTTTTAAAAGGAAAAAGCAGATATGGTTTAAGTGTCCTTGGAAATTGAGCCACGTTTGTTGAGAAAGTTTCTGACATGACGGCTCTTTACACTACTTTATCCTGTATAACTGAATTTTATGAGCCATTAAATGCACACTGTATTGCAACATTGTACATGGTGCCGGCTACGTGGTGCAAAATGTGAAATTACACGCACCCCTTCTCATTTTCTTGGTCGGTTCGTAGTATTAAGAGACTATTATTTATTATGGCTCCACACAAACTCTCTCGCTTTCACTTTGCTAATAAATTTGGCTGCGAGAAAGCATTTTCTTATTAGAATGGAAGATGAGACACATGAGACCACACGGACACGCCAAAAATTATTAGTTCGTATATTCTATTCTATTACTGTTCTCTCGTGCCACGCTACTTGGACCGTTACGTCTTTTACCTAACCAATCGTAAAATATAGAAAGTGAAATTAAAAAAGTTACCTCATCCGCGCCTCGGAATGTCATGAAAGCTGACGAAAAGAAAAAGAATGCAAAGATGACCGCCAAGATAGCCACCAACGTTTCTAAAAACAAAGTCGTCAACATTATCATTACCATTATCACTGTACCAAAAAAATTGTCCAACACTAATAATTGTAAGTAACAACTAATTATTTGTCGTATGACATTACTGCTCGACTTTTCCACGTGAGAATTATTATGGCCTTCTGCAACATTAGAGTCATTACCAGAAATAGCATGCGAATATATGATACGAACTTTTTTTACAATTTTATTGCCAAAATGCATTTGGTATCTGACTGAACTGCGTCTACTCTGCTAATGACTTGGAAATTCACTTAAAACTTTCTTCGTCGTGCATTGACTGGGAAAAATGAAAACTTTTTCAGCGAATAATACTTGAATTGGTATTTTGACAGATGCCAAGTTAAAAACTGGATTGTACGTTAACAATAGAAATGTTTGACTATTGAATTGAATAACTTGGAAAACTTACTTTCACTTATGTTACTGATTACGTTGGGAAGTATTATCACCAGTTGAGTTATCGCGAAATACTGTTATGAAGTTAAACACAGTCATTAATGATTTGTTTGTGCCTTGTGCAAATGAAGGTGCATTCTTTTACATTATAATAACATAATGGACTACTTTACAATCTACACTACACTCTACAGTTCTACACTAGTACATAGACTACTCTGGCACTAATAAATTGAAAGATGATCTTTGACAGAGACAAATGACGCTAATAAATTAATAAGACAGCATAGCTCCCAGTAGTAATGCGTGTTTCAATTCAAATCTGAACTTACAATGTGAAGACTGGAAAGAAAGTAGACTGCTCCTCTAATCGAGCAGCACATTGTTCAATTCGTGTAGGCTGCTCCAAACACCGAATAGTCAGCCCAGTCTAGTCCGACTTGTTTAAATGTTGATTTTGAATAGAATCTGCATAAATGAATTGTCAATTTAGTGAATTAGACTTATGACGTCCCTCTTTCTCTTTTCTCTAAATAAATATTTGTTTTCACTTTTGTAAGCGACCAGCAGTGTTCAGCGTTGGCTGTACTAATGACTGAAACAAAACTAAATAGACTATGGGTGTGTTACAATCGGCTATTCTTCGAAGCGGCTGACAACTTGGTATTATTTGCAATCTCTTCTATGTTTACACAAACGAAATGAGATGAGCTTGGTTTGTGCAGCACGATAAGTTTTGGGAAGTTCCTCTACTGACTGACTGACCAACTGATTGAGACTGAATGAAAAAGAAAGTGTTGGAGTTCATTAAAATCTCATTGAGAAAACAGACTAGAGGAGTGCTCCCTGTTGTGCATTGAGACTGCGAGGAGAAAGTGAAACTGTGAGAAAGCTTGGCAAGCTGTGAAAGTTTTGTTGTTTTGATGGTACGGAAAGAAAGTAAGAAGAGAGAAAGAGGAAGGGGGACAACTAGATGTAAAAGAGTACAAACGGGTAGCAGAAGATTCTAATGTGTTTCTCCATTGCTTCTGCAAGTCTATTCAGTTGGGTTTTAGCTGAGAGTAGTGGTAGGAGCAGTACAAAAGCATCTCTCAATTATCAATGTTTCCCAATGCCATTACTGCCCAGCTCCCTTCATTTCCTTTCTTTACGCTCTGCTGCACAAACTTTCTACTTCAACCATTCTTCTCCCAGTCTCGTCCCCGTCATCTTCGCGTCTCTATATGAATTCAGTCCGTCAAATATTTCCCAGTATGTAGGTGAGCTACCTGCTATTACCACTTCTATCACACCACAGCTATTCTTGCACGATGACAATACGCACAAAACATTAGCTCTTTCTTCTTTCACTGCTTTCTCGCACTTTCTCAACTCTCCCGTCATAATAATATTTTTAACATGCAACCCCATAAAAGAAAGACGACAACGGAGTAAACCTCATGCTCGATTTCTTGTACTACTTTGCAGTTTGCACCACCCTAATAATAAACGAAAAGACTATTTGCTATAAACAGGTGAATACTTTTTCTCCTTTCTCCCAGTTGCCATTCTTTCCTTTCTTTCACTTTCTTTTCTCTGTGCGTGTGTGTGTGAGTTGATGTAGTAAGCTTAAAATGCGGATACCTAAGGAATAAAAGAATGCATTGAGGCATTACTCTCTGACTATGCCACTCGATTTGATCTGCCTCATGCCGAATACGAATCTCAAAGGCAATGAAAACACAAAGAAGAAAATGATGGCTGGAGAAAGTAAAAGTGAAAAGTGAAATAGAAAAGATTTATGAGTGCCTTTTAGTTCGCCATTATTCTCAGAGCTATTCACAGTTAGTTATTGTTAGTTACTCTCGATTGTGGTTAGTACCAATGGCTATAGAAGTGTACCAAGATTCTTCAGTTGTGTGTAGTGCATATAAAAGCATGTAGTATTCTCTTAACATTCAATAATAATTTGTAGAAAGGGGGAAAGCCATAAAAGCTGTAAAGGCGCCCGAGGTGTACTTAAAATCTTGGGCCGTTAGCGTTATTAGTGTTGAGTAAGGGATATTGTGCTCTTCTATATGTCTACGTCATCTTAAACAAGGTTATTTGTCTTTTACTGATGATGATGGCATAAAACAAGCAAACGAGACGGGATTCAGGGCAGTCACAAAGAACAAACAAGAAAAGGGCGAGAGTGAAATGCTACAAGTCTAATTGTACAAGCTGACTGTTTCTACCACTGGATTACGCTGCTACAACAAAAAGTTATTTTCTATATTACTTCGTCTATTAAGGTCTTATATAAAATATCGTGTAAACAAGAGAATCAGAGAAGATACATAATCCTTTGTCTAAAGCTTCTTCTACAACCGAATCGAACAATACGACTATAGGACTTTAATGGGATTTGTTTTCCTCCTCTTTTCTTACACCAACAATGTCTCTACACACTTTCTCTCTGTGTGTCTCGGCTAACAATCACAGATATCCAATATACTGTCAGGGGACACATATACCTTCTACTCATACAGCAAAGGAATAATGCACAAATACCAGAATATTATATGAGCAGACAGAGATGACTACAATGGAAGTGGGAAGAGAAAGACAGGGAGCAACACAGAGAGAGAGCACAGAAGAACGTAGAGACACATTTAGCGGAGGACAAGGAGAGAGCAGGGAAACAGCACACAGCAATTACTGGAGAAGAATGAGAGTAGTGGAGTGGCAGAGAAGTGCGAGTTGAATGAAAATGATATTGTAGTTGTACAAATACGACTACTTGAGTCAGAGTTCAGTTTATCTTGTGCGGTACACTTAGTCAATATTAAACTGTGGGTGGTTCAGCTGTGTAACTACCACTATGTAAGTATTTATGTGGATATGCCACAAAGCGAGAAAACCAGTCCTACGACTCACAAACAACTATACTGACTTTTACAAGGTTTTCTATAGTAGAGGTATGTATGCGTTTCACCTACGTGTTTGTACAAAATGAGAATGAGACTGGAATAGGAAGTACTAACCGAACAACAGAAGAATGGCGAAATTAATAGCGGACGATAAACAGGACCAACAGGAAGAAGAAGAAGACGAAGTCGAGAAGAAGGTGAATTTACACAATGTCGACGAATCGTCAAGTGGACCGAAAGAATTCAAGTCCTCTTCTTTGACACTATGTCTCTTCCAACTACTTACTATTACTACCACCTTCACCACCACCACCACCACCCGCTTATACAAACAATTCACAACAAAAACAGTTTGGATGACGAAAGAAGAATGAAGAGCAGGAGCCACAACAACAACAAAGTAAGAAAGAAAGAAAAAGTAGCAGTCTCAGCAACACACGACACAAATACACAAACTCGAAGAGATTGAAAGGAAAAGTGTCTTTTCCTTTTCTGCACACGTCTGAGTGGAAATATGAAAAGAATATATATTTTTATGTGAATGTCTGTTCTTATGTGAGTCTGTATGGGAATGATGAGTGTCCGGGAAGAGTCCTAGGATTAGGGCTGTGGACTTTTAGTGATTTCGTAAGACTGTGGTGGTTTGAGTGTAATAGCAGGACGAAGAGAGACGAGAGAGAAGGACGAGGATGGAGTTCTACGGATGAAATGAGTAAGGGCGGTTGGAAATTTGCGACTGTGACTGTGAGAGAGAGGACATGTGCCCAGAGGAAAGGCCTTTCTTCAAATCAGCAGATGAGGACCATCGTAGTCGACTTTGGCGAAACTAAGCCAAACGAAAGGAAACGATGCGAAGCCAAATAGAAAAGCGTGGAATATAAATGTGTGTGTTGTGTGTGGAGAGAGTGAGAGACGAAGAGAGAAGGACGCGAATGAGTGAAGGAGCAAAAGTGTAGCAGTCAAGTCACCCACTAAATACTCGCCCCACTCCGACTCTCTCACAGCTCTCACACTCTTCTCGTCTTCTTGGATGTTCCAAAGTCGTCGTGGTGTTCTTCCGAGTACACCTACCCGTTCTTCAGTTCGAGGTATATGTGAAACTATTGATCGTGGAATTTCTGTGTCGGAAACCAGTTCTCTCCCCTTATCATATGCCCCTCTTGGATGGATCGTCTACCACTTTTCCTTTTCTCGCATTACTTTCAGATTGGATTTCGTAGCAAGAGAAGAGAGACCAGGAAGAACTAACTCTCTCTCGGCAGCACCAGCCTTCTTCGTTCTGCCGTCGTCTCACCACGACAAGCCAAAGAGACTTGCCAGAAAAGAAGAACAACTCGCATTTCTCTCTTGCCTTCACTTGTACTCATTCCTCCTTCTACTTTCTTCCATTGCATTTGTCGTCTGTTCCATCAGGTTCGATTCTTGGAAAAAGAGCAAAACGACACGAGAAAAACTCTCTCACACACAGACACACACTTGTAATGTCGTCTCAAATGTTGACTTTGCTATGTGAACTGCTTTTCCTCCTGGTGGTTTTTTTTGATATTATTATTGCCTGTACACTTATACGGAAGAACGAGTGCGTTCTGAAGTACACAGATATACTACACATTTTTCTTTACAGACTTTAGACAGAAACTTATAGCACGTTACATTCCCATCAGCATATAGAGTAGTCTAAAAAGTCTAAAAAGTCTCATAGTTCAATTCTTTGGATATATTGTAGCTGTAACTCTTTTTCTTCTGTTGTGCTTACATTAGCCGAGTTTCAGTATAGTCCGTCGTCCCGTTCCCTTGTAGCACCGACTTAAATCTCTTCAAGTCCGATGCAGTTTTTCTTTCTTCTTTTGTACGCGTAGGCAAGTAGTGGTATAATGGTAGTTGTGCTAAAGTACAAGTACAAGGAGAATTGTAGGTACTCGTGTAAATACGACGAGCTATGGCAGATCAAGTCAAGTTAGAACACGACTTAGCGAACCCCAGACCCTCAACCAACTTTCCTTCTTCATGTTATATATGTCTCACTTTCCACTGTGGCAGTTTTTGCTTATCCAATTCGAAACTGGCCTTATTTATTTAGCTCATTCATACAAAGCAGCGGACAAAGTCCACATGGTATTCCAACAGAAAAAGGACATGTTCACATTCGCTTTCTTCACTATTTGCTCCTTTGTATTTGAGTATAGCTGTTCTTTCCTATATCAATAGAGCCGTGGTAGTGTTGTATGTGTGTGGGCTGTTATGGGGTTTGTTTGAAAGGAAAAGCTACATCTCCATAAGGGAGACAGTCAACTGCTTTCATTTTCTGCTTGTGTATGGACAAGTAGCAGTACATGGGTACATACATATATTGGCAGTGGTGGTACATGGTTGTAGCGTGGGTACTATAGAAGAAGTATCATGCTGGGCGAGACTGATAGGAAAGGAAGTATTATTTTGTGGAATAAGTAGCATGTAGTTTACCAAGCTCGACCTCTGTGCTTTCTTTACCGTCTTCAGAAAACAACTCCATTATTCTTGAGAATAGTTATGCAAGCATTATCTCAATTTGACTTGACTGAGCCATATGGAGTCGTGACTTTGAGCTTTCGACTTTTTGCTTGCATAAAGGGAAAAAAGAGAAAGTTCTTGCAACAGTTTGTACTCCATCCATTCAAGTGAATAATGTAGGAAAAGAGAGGCAATCTTCTTGCTGTGCATGGAATTTTGATGATGAGATGAGTTGGCTGCTGACCGTCTCTCTCTCTCTCTCTGCAGAAATGTTCGAACAGATAGAGGATTCTCGTTCCTAGTGCCACTACAAAACTTTTTGATCCAGGTTGTACGTTTATGTACAAATCAATGAAGGGAGCAAACTGAATTCTCTATAAAGAATTCATGTTTAGGTATGTGTTCGTTTCTACATCAAAGTTCTCGCAAAGCTGTTACACTTGCAACGACTGCTTCCACTGTCAGAGTGTTCTGTATGCTAATTAATAGGTGTACTTGTTCCTCACAGGGTTCACTCTCACACCGAAATACCTAATATGGTGACTGCGTGACGTGAGAAACAATGTGCAAAAATTAAATTACCAAGAAATGCGAGTCCAATCCTATATGTTTATATATACTTCATTCCACTTTACAAAATACAATGCTATTCTTCACTTACCCCCAACAAACTGGGAAATCCAACCCTGAGAGTCTAAAGTATTGATTCTGTGCATATCTTTATGTTCCGTTATAATTGGTTTGCAAATTCAATGACCCAATTATGTAGTTATTAATTAGCCACTATAGCCACTCAACTCACTGAAGTATTCGAATATTGTGCCGACATAATATTGTTGATTGAACACAAAGGTAATCAATTATTTCTGAATATTATATTTCCACGAATATGATTTGCAATTGCAAATTGCAATAAAACAACTTTGCTCTGAAGTACCTAGTAAAATTCTATCAACAAAGTCGCCATTATAATTCTGATAATATCCGAATTGAATACGCAATATTATTACTCATTACAATTACTGCACTCTGCGTTTTAAACTAGATTTTCCCAAGGGTGGTTCGAAACTGTAGAAGATTCCCCGTTTCGAAGTGAAGTTGGAGAGTAATCCGGGATTCATTCTGTATTTTTATTTGTATAGATATACATGGTGGAATAAACAGCTTTGCTTTTGCACTATAAGTCATGAAGATAGAATATAATTAAATGTTTCGAGATCGTCATCATGAATGGATTATATATTTGAACGTGGTTGTCAATTAGATGGATGAGTTGTCCTTTGATGAACTGGAGTTGCTGAAAAGGGAGGTAAGTGCAGGTTTGTTGACTTTCAATTTCTGTTTTCTTTTCCATTGTACAGAGTGACCTAGAAGTAGCTGTTTTCATAACACAACATGAGATAGGTACTTAATGTTTTGAATTGATTCAATTGATGAAATGTTAGGATTTTCCATAAAATATAAATAATCCGATATTTTCGCTTAGGTACTTGATTCTTTACTTACCAATTAGTTAAAACTTATTCAAACAAGAATAACAAGATATAGATTTACTTTTGATTCGAAAAAACGTCTTGCACGAGCACCTCTTCCAAGTTCTTGAAACTTCTTTGTTAAGTTCTTTGTTAAGTTAAGTTATCTTACAGAAAGTCTTATTGAGTCCAAAAATATCCACACATAGTCCGAAAACTGACTTTTATATGTATTTATACATAATATGCATTCCCAGCACCTACTGATATTCCAAATTGAAAACAATGTCCTGAACACTTCTCCTCAGTTCTGACTTTAAAGAACTCTCTTTTCTGCAACACCTGTTCAAAGTTGTAAAAAATTGTCTTGTCTCAAATGACTCTCAAGCTCAAGTTCTAAAAAATTGTCATATCCGAAAGAACTTTTCCTAGCTCTTGAAAAAGCTCATCCTTCTAAGGAAAAGCCTTGCCTTAACGATTGATCGGTTCTTCAATCGAAACTGTCTAAATTCTGTAGCTCAGCCGACATATTGTTGAAGCTTTCTGAAAACAGACACAGTTACATATACTATATCCTCGAAGCGTCATAGCATGTGATTGTACCATGAAGCTTTCCCGACATTACATACTTTACATATCTATACTTGCATTGCAAATACACCGAATCAGTATCAAAACTGAGTTAGTGTCTCAACTGTCAACTCGTAACTCAGCTAGAACTACACGATACACACAGGAAGTTTTAATTCAATTCGTAGCAAAAATGTTTAAGTTTAAAGGAGAACTAGGAATTCTGAAAGTAAACTTGTTTTCCCCCAAGGCAAATACCAAAATCATATTAGTGACTTAATTTCCTTCGTTAAGGAATGAGTATGCACTCTTCTACATATAGTAAAACGTATACTGAAACATGCATGTATGGTCAGTAGATATGTGAGACTGATCTAATAATTATTACTACATAATTGGATTCAAAGTTTAGAGCGTACTAAATCCTAGTAAAGCTTGTATAATTTCCAAGAATCTCAAGATTTGTTTGTGGTAAACCGTGAATCCAAGGAAATGATCTTCCTAATCTACAACTGAAAAGTAATGAGTAGCCCTGTACATAGTTGTAACGAATAGCATGCTGACTGTGGCTACTACTTATATTTATAGAAGATAATAAATCTCCGTGAAGTCTTATAGAAGTAGGTACGAGATTTCCGAGTTGCCGGGGACTGAAGGACAAGACAGCGACATTTATCCAAATTCTGACTGAATAGCAAGGCAGTTTAATGTAGCTTTTGTGTTTTGTTCTCTGAGAGAATCGTTAGAGTGGAAAATCCGCAGGACTCATAATGCTTGTGCATCCTCTCATCATTGTCATCATGTCTGTAGTGCCACTTGGCTTCTCTGCGTGTCACACACAACGACGACTCAATTCCGTCAACCCACACCAAATATTAAATGTGCTTTTCGCAAGTCATATTATATACAAAACAGAACCGTATTATGTGTAGCTCTCGTTAAAGTTCAATGGAATTTCGTTCACAACAACAACTAACGAGAAGGAGAAGAGTACAAAATTATATTTGACATGAGGAATTCACTACATGAAAAGACTTGCGAAGTGAATCCAATGAATAAAGATAATATTGAATGAGATAAATCACACAATATGTTCGTATATACTTCAGCAGTACGGACTGGAGACTTTATATAAGTAAGAATGCACGGTACTTGTATTATTATTACGCTTTCTGTTTGTAGTGTATAGAAAATGTAAGCAAATATTGCAGTGCAGTTCAAACATCTTTCCAAGATCCATCACCTCCTTACGTAACTCGGTACAAAGTATCAATAGCGTCACTCTCTGTTGACACATTGAATAAGACTGCCTGTCTTTGAGTCTGTGAGCCTTGTGTGCTACAACAATATCACGTACAGAGGCAATACAATGGAAGTGATGTTAATTATGATAATGACGTTAGCAAAGTCTAATTGCATCTTCTTGGTGTCATGTTACTCGCTAATTACCATCTACTAGGAAGAAGAGGCGTAAATCTTGTAAATAAATAATATTATTTACAATAGAACACACTTAGACAAATAAAAGATTAAATCGCAGACGAGCATCTGCTGACTTCCTAAGGAATGTGTCGTACTTCTATTTGTTACACGTATTCTAGAAACTGTGTGTTCTCCTGTATCTTTTGTGTGTGTTTCTTTAGGCACCATCCTAGTCGATTTCATTCAGGCGGACTTAAGTGAAATAAATGGACTCGAATGGAAATAATTGTACTGTGTATATGTGTACAGTATGTACATTTTGTTGAGCAGTGACAATTCATACAATTGGGAGAAGTCTAGTTTGAACTAGACGTGGCATACGAAGTCTGTGTATGTCTTGTCCTTCCTCTTTTCAATCAGAATGGGTAAGTAAGTGAAGAGGAAAGAAAAGTTTCTCTTCTCCTTGACTAAGCATACAGTATGTGCAGGAGTTACGTACATTATTACATTATTGGGTTGCTGAGCGAGCATTGTATAGGAATTGTCCCTTCTTCCATTCACTCCAGTTCACAAGTCAGGAGCACTAAAGCAATAAAAGAGATACAAATAACAAAGTATTGTCCTTTATAGTGACACATTTAACATTTCACTGGTTAAGCGTCCTTGCTATTTATCGACGGGTACTGCATGTATCTGTACATGAAGATTCCAATTTCATAGCATATACAGACAGAGGAGCAAGAGGGGTTTGTGTTTTTCCATGAAAGTGGTCATGTCTATGTAGTCGTGTATGTAGTGGCAGTAGAGTGGGAGTAATTTGGGCTTTGGTGAATTCGGGCTGAGAAGAGCATGGGGTGTCGAGAGAAAGTCGGTTGGCGATAAGTTGTCTCTGTTGTCGAAGACGCAAGTGAAAACGGAACCTTGTGGGGCTAGTTGAATATCCGGCCTAAGAACGGAACAGTGCGGATGGCTGAGCAATTGCCAGCAACTGAGCTGAACTTAACTTACTTTTATATGTGTCCATCTATTTCTCTAATGGCATCTGAAACTCTCGTACATTAAACACACACGATCGGAATCCTCCGAAAATATCTCTATGGCTTTTTCCGCATCCTTCCCTATCTGTCCTCACTGACTCACAAGAAATGCAGTCTTATAGCGTCGTCGTCGTTGGCGGCCGTCGTGGCGGCATTGCATACAGGCATTCCATTTCCTATTCTTCTTTATCTCTATTTCTCTGTCTATAATGCCATAATAAAATCTAACATTCCAATCGACCATTCAGACGTGAAGTATCTACATATACGTGTAAACATGACACAACCCACAGATATATTATTAATATAATATGCCATCCTAAATGCAATGTCCTTTTTAATGCGATTTCCAATGTTTGTTTCCTAGCACATCCATGTCTACCTATAGCATTATTATGTATAGTAGTTGGATATTAATAATTGCTTATCTTCATACAATCGCAATTAGGGACCACCACTGCCATTCCCACAGACATCAACATACACATTAGAGTTTCCGACTTAGGTAATTCCCCGAAAACTTGTGTACTAAGTTCTAGGTATGTGTTTGTGCGTCTATGTTTCGTATGCACTTACATTATACACGAATTTTATTTTATTGCTTTCGGCCAACCTGCTGCTGCTGCTACTGGTCTGTGTACTCCATAATAATAAGTTGGTTGCAGTAGTGTCTCGCGACATGGCTACTGCAAAATTATTTTTGGTACTTGACTTTCATATATGCGAAACGTGGATCGCATTGTTTCCCTGACTGTCCACGTTCTATTCTGTTCCTGTCTGCCCACCCAGACACGTTGATATTATTATCGTGAACAAGTGACGTTCATACGTGGCTTGCTTCTCTAGTTTCATATTTTCATCATTTCGTCCTCAGTTTCCCTTTTGCAAAAGAACAGTGGCAGTAAAGTTGATACTACGATTATTTTCTACTAGGTGAAAGGTATATAGCGTTTAGATGCATTTGCACAGATGGGATCGTATGAAATGATATGAGTCAGAAGTAGTAACTGTTGTAGCAACGAGGAGTGGCAGTAGCAGTGGCAACGCAAGCCACAAAAGGAATGAAAGTTGCGACGGTCGAAATAGATAGTGATATTATTTGTAGTCGGAGTTATTGGAGTTGGATATTCGCCAGAAGGAGAGAGAACAGCTTGAGTTGACAGGTGAGCCACGATTCGGACCACAAATGACAATCCTAAACCGCAACGTCTATATAAAGACTTGCGAGTAATATGCCGTAGAAGATTTCTATAAATACAGAAACGAGAACAGGGAAAGAAATTGTAAATACCACCACCATATTCCTCTTCACATGTAATATTACATGTAGTACCCACTAAAGTATAAACCAAAAGGAATTTATTATATATCGTACTGTATCGTAGAATATTTCTGTTGGTGGTTAGGAAAAGAGGAAGGAAGAGAAAACTAACTGTGCATCTGAAACACGATGGCAGTCACCGTCTCATGCACTTTTCATGACTTGAGACAATGCTCCTGGAGATAGAGAAAGGAGTTTAATACAAATAGAAACAGAAATGTACTTTCAATGGAATGAAAATAATCTAGGTAGACCGAACTATAAACAGAGAAACGAAGTTTAACCGAAAGTTAAGTAGAGTTGGAGTAGTCGTAGTAGTACGAGGAATAGCGAATGCCATATTTAGGCAGAGACAACACAGAATGAAATTTTCTTGTGTACAGGGCCATTTATTTCGTAAAAGACACCTAACGTGTACCAAAAGGAATACTAATGCCATCACCACAAAGAATTCCAGTGACAAAAGTGTAGTAAACCAAATGAGATTACTCAATCTTTAGAAAAGTTCTTAGGTATGTCGAGCCTGTAGTGATTTAGCATTCCGAATTCTTTCTATTTGAGAAAATAACAACTTTTTTTTCCACTAAATTCACAATAATTTACATTTCGCCCCAGATTAAGGCAGCGTTTCATAGCATTACGCTTACACACAAAAAATAGTTTAAAATACAGACTGTATGACCATTCTTCTGAAGATTTTTTCAACCTTACATTGGGAGATTTAAAACTTCATTGACAATGAAATTATTATTTGGAATGAAGAGTGCTGTAAATATCAACTTGATAGCTGAAGCAGGTAGATTTTGTCACATATCACAAGTTTCTTTTGGTGGTCTGGAGATGTTGGTATAGTGTGTATTGCGACTGACCCTGTATGTTATATTGTATAATGCATAATATGTACGTATACACAAAAAGAAAAGCTTGGGTATTATATGGCTGGTTTTGTAGTATTTAGCATTGGTTGGCGGGTGAAGGACTGGTGCTGGTATAGGTGGGGAGACTAGGTAAGAGAAGTGTAGGTTGAGTTGGATTCGACTGGGATTCAAAGAAAGTAATGGGAAGCAAGTCGAGAGACAGGAAGGATGTGGACGACTGGCGAGGAAGAATAGACCAAAGTATTCGTCGTAAGCGGAACGAGTTCACTTCACTTGAGAAGCTTAAGGGCAAATAGGAGAGTTTTCTCTTGATTTAATTAAATGGATATAGATATTATGTAGAGTAGACACTTTCTCGGAGTTACTTCAATTTCACTTCTCTCCGAATCTCGCCCGCTTCCTCTCCTATACGAATGTGAATGGGTGTGCACAGAACCGAACTCACACAAGGAAGAAAGCGTCAGTGAATTAGTTCAAAATCGTCTCTCCAATTTCACGTTCGTCTTATTCTCACTTGCATTTAGCAGATGCATCCATCCCTTATTCTAAATACACACGACAGAACCAGAGAACAACTTTTACAACTACTGTAGCTCTACAAATGCGGAGGGTTATAGTCAACGTAATTCTAGATAAGCGCTATATTTACATAAGGTGGCTATAATCTTCAGAATACCTTATAGGTACCATATAATAACATGTCTTGTAGTTTCGTAGATTGCGTACGCCTAAATCGGTTGGTTGAGGATATACCTATTTATCGGATTTCTCTCGGCAGGAAAAGCTAATATCCATAACACTCAGCCGTACATAACTTATTTCGTCAATTTGTGCAGAATTAAATTTTTCCTGTCCTAGCTACTAAATGGTTAAACTTTTTTTCAGATTGGATTTCCCCATATCTATCCAGAAGTAATTTGAATTTCTATGAATTTTCCAAAAGTTACCTACAAGTTCCATCCATCTATCAATTCTTTTTTATATAAATATATGCAATAAAATATCAGTAGCATGTCTTTTGTTGTAGATGCAACGTTTCTTTGCCTTTTTCATTCGCAATTACAAGTACACGTTTGAAAACAAATGGAAAAATTAAGTTTCTAACCATAGATGCACTGTATTGCTATAAGACTAAGGAAATGAGATTGGTAAGTGCTTATAAACATATAGATGTGATACACGCCCGTACAGAATTCTAAGAAAAGCGTGGTAGTGGAATTGATCCGCTTTATTCCTAAGGGAGTGCTTATCTTTTAACTGACCATAATATTCTGGTAACATGAATACTTTGAAATGGATGAGGCGAAGATCAAATAATCGTCTTAAGTGGTCGAATAACTTCAGGGAGAATGAATAGTCAATGCCACGTGGATATTTATAGCCGTTATGTGAACAAATAAATGGCACCTCTGTATTTATCCATTTATTGTGGCTGCTGCACATTTACAACCCACCACTGACAGACTTGTTAGCTTCCTTCTTCAGTTCTTGAATCAAAGATGTAGAGCAATACAAAGTGAAGAGGCAAAAGAGGAAGCTGCAAGAAGATCAGTTCATCTACGGAAGTCCTTTTTCGGTGTTGTGCATGGAATACATGTCTGTGTGAGTTATTTCTTTGTATTGTAGTCTGTGAATCTCTGATGTCTCCGAGAAGATGTAGTGAGTAAGAGAGACAGCGACTTAGCACTTCCCTACGTAAGCAGATTCTTATTGGTTGCATTGGTTTCTCAATATCCTTTGGTTTTATCACTCCGTCTCATCTTCTCCCTTTCTGGCCCGCACTACTTTACAACTGCTGCGTGACAAATATATATTGGCTGCTATATTCCCCGAAAGTAAGTGTAATATTATTATATTCGGGTTTGAGGGAAAGTAGCAGCAGAGGAGCAGTACTACAGCGACATTCTTGTCATTCATTCCTTTCCACACTCATTTGCTTTGCCTGTAGCAGCGGCTGGCAGGGCAGGGGCCTTCTCCACGGAGAAAGCGGGGTGAAAGAGTGAAAGAAGACTGGAGGAGCAAGGACGGAGACAGCCTGTTCTCTCTTGCCTCTCATTACTTATCTTTTTGTAGTCACATCACCGAAGATTCATTTGCTTCCTATTCCCATCCCAAAGTCACCTTTTTTCAGATGCTTTGCTAAGCCATGTAATTTGAATGCATAAATCTTTTTTAACCGACGTCATTACAAGACAACCCTGTCTCTGCGTCCCACTCCTTCAACACACACACATACACTCTATTACTTCCTTTCACTTACGGTATACTTGTACGTGCACTCCTCTCTCTCTCTTACTGCCACCAGTGTAGTTCCCACTCCACTTTTTCCGGTATTTTATTCTTTTCTTTTCGTTTTCTTCTCTTTGTGGATGATTAGCTGTGTGAGTAGGAGGGAATTGAGTATGTACATAAATTAAGATTTTTTGACTGGTACCACCGTACATCAGACACCTAATTTGTGCATAAAGAGAAAGTAAATAAAGAGCAGATGTAGAATGAATGGTGGATGATGTATAGCTCCAGGTACATGCTTTCTCTGCATATGATCTCTATGCTAAATTGTGTCTGCCGTCTGTCTATTAATGCTCAGTAGTAGTGGCAGTGGCACATATACGACTTTTTCATTTTGTGCCTTCATAAAGTCCGTGGCATCACCAAGGGCGCAAATCCTTCACGTTCACCTTTATGCAAAAATACTTGACTACATTATATCCATATTTGATAGTAGCCCTAACTAATGCACATGAGGACGAGAAGATGGGCTTTATTTTGCATATCAGTTGTAGTTGTGATGGTAGAAGAGGAGAGATAAGGAGTTCGTCTTTCTCAACTCCGAGAGTAGGAAAATCTCAATAAATCTAGGGGTATGTACTGAAGCGTACTGAGCGAGGCTCAACGAAACCCAACTCTCGGAAACGTGGTAGTAGTAAGTAATATTGCATACCTCTGTTGTAGTTGTATAAAGCATGAGACGAGCACGGGAACTAAATAATGCAGGGCTGGAGCAAAAGATGACTGGTTGTAGTGCAGGGAGTAATAGGAAGGAGATAGGTTGTAGTACATAACTAGTGGAGTGAGGAGATGAACCAATGCTCGTAGAATCATCGGAGCTCGTGTGCTCCAAGCTCCAAATCCTTCCTGGTTTCATTTCATACATAATGCTCGATCCTATTGCTCATCTTAGAAAACGAGAAGCTATATCCCGTACACAGCTCTCACAATTTCTTTAGAACTCCTCATTTCTTTCGTATAAGGGAAAAGTCTCGTTCAAGAGCTACCAGGGTTTGCTATCTGTCACAACAATAAGATATTTGTCATGTTGATCAGAATAAAGCTGACAAAATCCCAATCCACTGGAAACCAAATCCTTGCTCTGGAAATTGCAGTCGGAGGTGCTCCCTGTTATACTTTTAAGTGGAGGAAGAAGAGAGTTCGCAAGGCCGCGTCTATAGGCACAGGATTAAAATTGCTCTGACAATAATGATTTCCTATTGGACTGCTACATGCAGCTAGTTACAGCTGGTTGCTGGCATATATAGCGTATTGTGGAGCAAGTGATTTATATGTTTGTAAGAATGTAGAAAATCACAAAGGCTATGGTACCGGAGGTATTTACTTGTTTACTTGGGCGAATCCCAAATATTTTCCGGGTAACTTGCGATAACAAGACTGTTTTTGGTATAAATTGTAAAGAGTATTCTCTGAGAGACCACTTGTTATTTCACTCGAGGCAGTACAAGCCCAGCGAGGCAATAAAATTGCAATCATGTGTATTGTGTCCCGAAGAAAACAAAGTTTTATCTGTTCGTGTAGTATTCTTAATTCGCAATACGAAACTTTCATGCCCACTCATTTCCAGGATAAAAACATTCCAAGAAACATGGATAAAAATAGTCTGCTAAATAAGTTCCTTTAAAACTTCTATTTGTCAATTGTATTGAAGATCTGGGGGAGTTAGTTAAAAAGTATTAAAGATTTTCCCAAATTCAGTAGGTAGTATTAAAGGTACTTAATGTGGAGAAAGTGGTAAAGTTCTAACAGGTTCTTCGCATTACTCACAAAACCCTGTCGGCCAACACTGATACAGAAGATATTACGAATTTTCATTTAGATTGCTAGGAAGCATAAAGAATTCCATGAAAGTATTTGATCATAGATCAACTTTTCCATATGAGCTCATTCCCACAGTCAACATTACTTATTTTCTCTGCATATTTGTTTAGTTTAGTTCATCCCGTCCTATACAAACTGGTAACGAGGTCAGCCACTGTAAGAAATGGAGCTGTAATATAATCTCTGTATTTGTACAAAATAGGGACAGAGCAAATGTACCTGCTGCTTCATTTATCTAATAGCTCAAAGTTAAAGCATGTAATGCCTACGACCCTCATCATCATCTCATTTTCTACCGTATCACAAAATAATATGCAGTTTCTGTTTGCATTTGGTAATGAAGATGAAAATGGAATGGCGAATGCACGTAATGGAAATATATGGGGTTTTATATTGTGTACATATACACAGGCCAGAAGAAAAAGCAGACTTTCATTTACAATTTGCATATTTGCTCCCCATCAGTCAGGACGAAGAATCTTGATTGGCAATATCCGACAATAAATTCCTGAGTATACTAAAAAAGCGGTTCGTGCATCTGGAAGCGATGTTGTGAGAGATGGACGTGCATGATCGGTTGGGCATTCCCTCGCTCACAACAATTCGTCTACTTCTTATACAATTCTTGCGTACTCACAAGACGCAAGCCATAGAAGACTTACTCATGCGACCATGTTATCTCCTTTCTCTAATCAAAAGGAGTTTTGGTTGTAGGAGAAGTAGAACATCAATGCAACTTATATTGCTACTCGCTTAGAAAACACAATGCAATTCTGGAAAGCTTAAAGATGAATGCTTGGTTAAATTCTATGGAACAGAGCCTTCTTAACACACATACCTTCTGCCTATAATAATACACATAGCCACGTACTTTAGAGCATGTAAGAGATAAATGAAAAATGTAGTTCACTAGGCTGGTTGGTTGGTTAGTCGTCGTCACACATTTCCCTCGTGCCTTCCTCCCCTCTGCCTGTATCGAGTACATCTCATTCTATACACATAATAATACAGTGACTCGCTCAATACTGCTGCTATCATTCTTCTTCTTGATAATTTATCGGGCTTGAACGATCGTAGCGTGAAAAAAGCAGAGAAAGTCTCCAAAAATCCATTTGTATTCCCATCTGTAACATTTATGGAATTTCCCATCTCGGTTTCCGCTCCTCACTCCGTACAACCGACACATACATAACCACGTCTCTCGCTCCTCTTACTTATCAAAGCTCCGGCCCAACTAAACAATAAATACTTGTATTCTTCATCAGTCTCTTCCTTTCTCTCCGAGGCACACAAATCCATTTTTGCTATTAAACAACTACAGTACGTGCATACCAAACTGCTAACCAGTCTCCACACAATCTACAAACACAAAGAGACGAGGCAAAATTCACACACACACAATCAGAAATCAATGCACAGAGGAAACCCAGACATACGAAATATGGTGCCGCGGTTTATTTCCCTATCTGTTCATGTCTTTGGTCTCTGTGTGTTTTGTTAGCCAAACACCCGGCTCTCTTTATGGTTTTCGTTTAATACAATTCACCTACGCGAAATATATAATTCTGCTCGTATATGTTTGTTTTTCCAGTGCACTTTCCTTTTTACTACTTTCGCTTGGTATTTTGCCACTCTGCGTGCTTACTCATCTGTACATTTCTAATCAGTGAAGCCCTCCATTTCTCTTCTCATCAACCTACCACTTACCACCTTTCACTTTCATTTAGTTATTTCGTTTCTGTCGTCTCTGCCCGTGTCCCAGTGCGAATTTCAGCTTGACAGCCCACAGTCATTTATTTTGATGAGAAAAGTGCCAAGTGTGTAATAAGTACCTTGTAGGCCATGCCAAGACTATACAAATACTAATTCCTACTATGCATACCATACGCCAACTGCTGCTAGACTTCCATGGAGCAAAACAGGAGAATATTGTACACGGAGTGGAGTGGAATGGGGAACAACCAACTAACTACTTACTAAACACTAATGATACTCTTAGCTTATACATATAAGAGCCTTTAACCTTTTCTCCTTGCTCGTTTTCATGTACATGGGCACTCAGGGGAACTCTCGGTTAGCTATTTCTAATAATGAAAAGACTGAGGAGACAAACTAATCAAGGCAACTTGTGTAGTTCAAGTTGTTATGAGACAGACAGGCCAGTTCTCTCTTAGCTTGGTCGTAGATGAACTTTAATCCGAGTTAAAGAATTCTCGAGCTTATGCTAATGACGATATGAAATCTTCGTCTCCATGCAAATGTGTCGCTGGAGATTCGGCACACAGAGAAAGTCCCGTCTTTCACTTTTCGCCTCTTTAGGAAAATTCAGAGGGCTCTTTAGAGCCTTTCGGGAATTTCATGCATTCCGCGGAAAAACTTTATCTTATCACATTGATGTGTAAGAGAAGTGCAGAAGATCATTTCAGTTGAGTTGGTTGAGAGGGAAAGAGAGACGCAGTTCAAGGAAGAAAGAAAGAAGAAAGAAAGAAAAGAAAGAAGGAGCAAGCGGGAGAAAAGAGAAAGTGTGTCTGTGTAAAACAGAGCGAGTGAGTCCCTGGTGGGAGATGAGTTTGTGGGCCAGAGAAAGTCTATTGGAAATGGTAATCCAAATCCAAGGCAAAGAAGGCACGGAATTATGTTGTACCTACACACAAACTGCTACTTTCCTCCTACAACAAATGCTCTCTCGTCTCTTTCCTATTTCTATCTCTTGTATTGAATATCATTCTCATTTCAACTCAAGATTGCTTTTCCATGTATATGTGTCCCTGCTCTTCTTATCTCCACCAGATATAGCCTAAGCACCTCTGTGTATGTAGATGCTTGTCCATTGTCCTCACCGTGTAACTACATCCATCCAGTCGCTCTCAGCTCTTTCATAGGGCTGGCACTCGCTTTCTCTGCGAAGATGGATGAGATAATAGGCTCGCCTGGGTGTAACAGTGTATTATAGCCTATTATGCACTGAAATTGTATACACGTATGTTCCACACACACGCAGACTTTTCATAGAGATATTATAGAAATAAGTAATCCACGTCCAGACACGACACAACATACTTTACTCTCTCTCTCTCTCTCTCCAGATACAAACCACGCTAGACTGAACTGAACTCAACGAGCAGATGTGAATGCACATAAAATATTATACGAGAGACAGCCTTATATTTTGTGTACACGTTAAGCGAAAGCTACGACTTTACATGAACAGAGAGGAAATACAGTTCCAGTTCCGTCTCAATGTGTGTTAGAACTCTTTTGCTTGGTATAAGTGTAAAACAGGATTTCACTTGGCTAGAACTATACGAGTGTTTTGTGTGCACTTTGTGTATGTAAAGACTACATGGGGGACTATTAGTAGCCTAGTTGCAATAGTCTAATAGTTTGTTGTATTGTGTGTGTGTGGGTTAGAGTGAATGGCGAGGAGATCGGGAGAAGTAGAAGAAAGTCAGTGGATTTCGTGTGCAGCATCCCATTCCATCAAAAGCACAGTCTTTCCCAAGGGATCATACAATATTCATTATGACTCCCACCACAGCACCAACCTGCTATACGCTCTGGTCTGCATGACAGCTCTCTCTCTCAACATGCACAGCCTTCCCAGTTAGGCAGAAGAGTAGTAGGAAGAGTCAGAGTAGCCGTATGCATTACGGGAAATAGCTTAAATAGT
Organism: Pogonognathellus flavescens; assembly: GCA_019776165.1. Classification (NCBI taxonomy): domain Eukaryota; kingdom Metazoa; phylum Arthropoda; class Collembola; order Entomobryomorpha; family Tomoceridae; genus Pogonognathellus; species Pogonognathellus flavescens. The sequence goes on from JABASD010000190.1 coordinate 82,979, forward strand.
GTTTTCCAGCAAGCAGACATGATTCCCGATACGACCACTTGACTATGTACAGCGTATGCACTTGACTTGACTTATTAGTTATTAGTCTACCTGGGAGAGTAATAAATGTGCGCGGCTAATACACACAACTCACAACAGGAATTTACTTTCAGACCATTTACTTTAGTTTACATTTAACTTTTGGGTTCTCGTTCGCAGTTATATCATTAATATACAATGGGATGCCTTTGCTGGCTCAGTTTGGTATACAATGTAGAAGTAACTGTGTATTTTCTGCATGTAGATATTTTACATGCATGGGTATGTGTGTAATCGGAGCCTGGCAGTGTGTAGTGACGATGCCAAGCACGAGGAGTAGTGGAGCGGAGATAAATGTTCTCAGTCCGAGAAGTTGAACGCAGCCACAGCAGATCACATTATCAGATCACTTCGCAAGATGAATAGCTTTTCTCGTTAGACCGCAACGAATGTACGGGCGGACGGCACGATTGGCTTTCGCTTTGTGTGTTATTCTGTTAGCGACTTTCCCTCGGAGGATGCACATGTGTGTATGTGTGTGAAAGTGGGTTGTGTGTGAGGAGAACGTTGTTTTGGATGTTGTGATAGGCGAGTGGGTCTTTTGCAGTAGAAATTAATGTGGACTTGATTGCCTTGCTCTGGTCGTGTCCAAGAGCACGGAAGGGCATTTGTGGAGTTACTGAACGTATTTACACAGCGGTGGTTTTAAAAAAGTCGGAAATGAGTGCAGTGGGAATCATTTCGGGCTGGTCGTGAGGAGACTCGTCGATTAACGTTCCATCACCATCGTCAACACTTTTTCCGTTGCTGACTGCTTCATTATTTCTCGGTTCTTCTTGTTCCTTATCGACAGAAAGTCGAGGGGGTGGATTGTCGAGAATTTTTGCAACTGCCTCTTCCTGCAGGGAAGACAATGTGAGCGAAATAAATGAACTGGGACGAGAGCCAGATTTAGCTGGACGCTCATCTTGTTCGCTGGGCTGCTTTCGACGGGGATATTGAAAACGAGGCACAACCGTCTTCTCAGATGCCCCGTCTCCTCCGCCACTACTGCTACCGGCTTGTGCTGCTCATGAAACAATTTATTTTTATTAGCAGAATTCTTTTTACGGATTGAAGAAATAATTTTGTAATGGTGGGCTTTTAATAAAGGATTGTAGAGTGGGTGATGAAGTACCTGCCGGGGCAGAAGTGGTGTTATTAATCAATTGGATATCTTTTGGTAATGGGATGTAGTCAGGAGGAGGACATGATGATTCTTTGAGACGCTGGGGAATTTCGTCTTCGACTCCAGTTAGACAAAAATACACGTAGGCAAGCAGAATAGAAATGAAGACGAGATCAACGAAAAGGTCAAACAAAACCGTTGGGGCTTTAGACATCGCGTAGTACTCCCAGTGAATTATGATCAGAGATAATTCCGCACCGTAGCGAATTAGAATGACGAGAAGAAGACTCAGCGTCGGGTACAATACCAAACTAAATGAGCTCTGTAAATCCCAAATTACAAAATAAACATTGGAACAATACGTATAACAAGCTCCATAATTACCACGAAGAATTGCATTTCATATTTCATCATGCAAATTACGTATTTGTCTTCTATTACTTAAGAAGCGCAGACTTATCATGAAAATAATTAAAATGAATGGGAAACTAAATGAGTTTGTTGCTCAAAACAGTTCGACTCTAGTGTACTTATTTTAAAACCGAAACTTCTGTGTTCGGTAAATTGGACTGTATCAAGTTGGAAAAGTTATAAAAGTCAAAATATTGATTCCACTACCAACATTGCACATAATAGATACATCTAACTGCATGAAAGCAAAATGGACTTCAAAGCATAAAACGTGAATACGTTTTTTTACACTCCTTTGAACAAAACAATATGTCCTTGAGGCAAATAATAATAAAACTTCGCACAAACGAAACTGCTTTTTCGTTTCGCAAGCAGACCTGCATCGACCTACATTCATAAATATGAAAACGACAAAAGCGGCTTGTTCGCCCGCAGTAGTGGGAAAAGCTCAACTAATATGATTTTAAAGTTTTCAACTTCATGCTTACTGCTCTACCTATCATCATCATAACATTATTAGGTATGCAAAAAAGAAAACTTTACATGTGTATATAATTTTTGGAAGCAGCTATTATCGCTTTAACACACAGAATACTTAAAATGGATAGACTACTATAAAGTCTACGAAAATGCGAGTGAAATGTAATTTCTCTCAAACAAAAGTTAGTGTGGCAAAGTGACAACTAATTATAATAAATATAAATTAATGAGCTTAGTTCTCCCAGCAGAGCTCTGCAGAGCATTCAGACTCTCTCCAGTCTCATTTATCACTAATGTGTATACAAAGAACTCACAAAGAATTCCCACTCATATAATGCCACGTTCTCCTTTGTGTAATAAATTGTTTTATTTTAAAGTAATACTTCAAGTACCAATTGTGTAATTGCAGCACGAACAATTGTAATTGATATTATTCATTGCTAATAATAAACGGATATTTCCCGCTCTCCACAATTACAGTACATTGTTTTTCAACCTTGTTTTACAAAGGTTGTAAAACGATAATTGTGAATGGGAGAAAGAGTCGACGTGTTTTGAACACTTGATGAATTGATTGCTAAAAGCTGTTTTCTTGGAAGCTTAATTATTACTTACTAACAAGAGAAAAGTAAATTAAAGCATACCGTTTCAATTCCCATGTAAACAAGACATCCCAGACCAAAGACAGGGATCATGTACACAGACTGGAAGAACAGGATTGTTGATGTTTCTATATGCGCCGCATATATCTGGGTCTAAATTCATAGCAAAATAAACATGTTACAATTCCTCGGGATTAAGATTCATTTTGATGGCTAAAGAGGCACTCAGAGCCTGAAGAGACGTGTAGTTGTAGAAGGAGTGCGTAATAACATTACAGATATTATTATTGCCTAGTGAAGTCATAATTAACACAACACGGTCAGAGTGAAGTGAACTGTGAATGAAAGAGCTGATGTTTTGGGGAAGCATAAGAAATGTTCGTAACAGCAGGAATACGTGTCCAATTACATTTTCATTTGGAAAGGTTTCCTTCCCCTTTCTCTCTTACCATTTCGTATGTGAAAATGGATGAAACAAAGCTGGCCGTTAGCATCAACCCCCTTGCCTGCAGCATAAAATAAAGTTTACATAAGATAGGACAAAATAATAAAAAAACAGTCATCATGGTAATCACAGTAATCTTGACACTCTTCGGGAGTACGTAGTTTGGAACATGAAGAGAAGTGTCTCACATTACAGAACAGAAGTAAACTAGTCAAAGCAGAAAGGAAGAGGAACTGAGGACTGAGAGTCAAAGCAGAGCACATTCAAATGCTGCAAGAAAGAGTGGGACAAAGTGAATGAAAGAAGAAGATGCAGTTTGTAGTTAGTCGGGTAGTTAAATATGACGTTGTTCTGAACTGTTCTCGTTCTGGGGAAGGAGGAGATAAGTTAAAAGTGCCATTCTTGTAAAATGAGAGTATGGTGGTCGTTGTGCGAGTGAATGATGAGGTACTCCCATGATGACAATGACTACACCTATTAAATATTATGAAGAAAGTGGGAGTAATAATAGAGTAGCGGTAAAAGCAGTGAGTTAAGAGGATGTCAGATATTCCGGAGAGGAGGAAGAATGTGATGAGGATAATACCCGGGTAATAACAATATTATTATGAACATGAACTTGCCAAGAAGTTACTGGCCGCCAAGTAGGCGATGCCTCGAGAGGACGGACGACACATTTCTGACTTTTAGTCGCAGAAGCTCTTTTCTCTTCTTCTATCTCCCGGTTGCCCGCTTCTCAGCTTGGAACTGTCTTTCACACCTCCAGGCCAAAGGGATACTACGTACGTGTGCCCTAACTTTTATTTCACCACCAAACTCCGATTCTCAACTTACATCCGCAGAACAATACTTTTAGTCTCAGTCACTCAAAACACTAATAGCTAACCTCCGGCATCAAGTAAAGTCTCCCGTCACGTGTCTTCTGCGTGTCTGCACGTAATCAACTTTACTAAACAAAGATCCGATAAAATGTATTTACGTGCACTTGGCAAAAATAACAATTAGTATTATTACACGAAAAGATACACAGAACTTTGTCTCAGGTCCAATAAGATTTCTAATGAATTTCACTCAGTTCTTTTATTCTTGCAATTGAATACCTATTTTTCTTAATTAATTAAGTAGCACAACCTAAATACATAAATTTACGCAGAAAAATTCCTCCTGTTTCCTCCTTTATGTCTACAATTAATTCCTAGGTCTTTACATAATAAATATTTGTTAAAAAGTCTTTACTGTCACTGTCTAGTAATTAAGAAAAGTAATATTGGAATTAATTAATTTGAGTATTATTTTACTCCCAGTTTAATTATCTGTGTAGGGATATGTGGCACAAATACTGGATGTACTGTACGTATTTATGTGTAGCTCTGGATATTACGAACAATAATCACTTTCTTCCTATCTCCTATGTAAAGTATTCCTGAATTCTATTTGTCTCGTACGTAGAAAACCATGTCGAGACTGGTGCTGATCACAGACAATTCATTTTAACCGAAGTTGGAGGGATTTTTGTTAAACTTTTTCATTATTCTTGAGTATATTTCTTGTATTGTAATGTGGTATAGTGTTAAAAAGTAGAAGCTTCAATTATTTCCAGTTTGGGACAGAAGAATGCCATTGGCCTACATTTGATTATTATAAGAGTGTGGACGAATGGAAATTGGAATAAGGAAATCTAAACTACTGGCACAGAATCATCATCACCACACCACACCAACGAATACAAATGGAAATCCACAGAGAATTTCCTTCGCATCTAATCTTAACCTATTTGTCCTTCATTCCCATTTCTCTTCCCTTGTGTGTCTCTGCATTTTTGCTAACTATCGCACAGGCATATGCATATCTCCCATTACTCTAAACGCTCCGAGTAGTAGTTGTGGCAGAGAGTGGTGCTAGCAGCATCCTCAGTGCAATTGTCATTTGGCTTCAAGCGGCATTTACTTTTCTGACTCAACAGCAGCAGCATCTTATTATTATACTATTTTGTATTCCTTAACTAATAGCGGAAACAGTTGAGGCTAGAATGTTCATACACGAAACACACAGTTGGTAGCAGCTTCAGGGCGTCCTACAACTCCGAGAAAGATTTGCATAGTTCTGTGTGTGAATCTCGACTCGTAATTCGTTTCTTTGGTCTCATTACCCCTACTCAACTGCTACTAACACAAATGCCTTGTCTTCGTGTACTTTGATGTACTCCACTCTTTCCTCCTCCTCCTCCATCCAAAGTCTGTAGATCATGTGTTGGTGGCTGCTCGTGTTGTCTTAGTTGGATTAGCATACGAATTTACTTAAAGACTTGAACATAGCGCTGTACTGTGTATATCCCTTATATCTCTCTTATAGTATGCTCTTTAAAGTATTACTTCAAATTATAGAGAATTAGTATTACTGACTAAGAGAAATCATGTAATATTATTGCTCTCACTTTGCCTTTTGCATAAGATTAACATGTGCTGGCTGTGTTTGCTCATTATTCTCATTTTACGTGTACTTTTACTACTCTCTGTTGCTTTTATATGATATTGCCTAACTTTGTTATAGATTACATTAGGATACTATTAGTATTCAACATTGGCGAAAGAAATCCAAAAATAAATGGCAAACTTGAAGAAAAGAAGAGCTGCACATATGCGATAATGTTTAGAGCTCACCGCACATAACAGTTTAATGCAAAATGATGGTTCTATGGGCACAGGGAGAGGAGGATGATGAGTTCGCTCGCAATACATGTACAATTTACCCGAGAGTTGCATTTGTACGTATAATATTATAGTTGATGCAGGATTTAAAGCGAATAGAATTTACAATGAGAGAGAAATGCTCATAAGAGAACTAACTAATGCAACGACACGAAGAAATAGTGAGAGAGCGGGGTCGTCGAGTGGGTTGTGGAGACTCTTTACTGAGACACACACGGGAAAAGGAGGAGGAAGAAGAATGAAGAAGAGATGTAGCTTCTGCTTCTTATTCTTGATGAGTGTGAGTCTCCGAGTGCATTCGAGTTGAGAAAAGGCAATTTGCCAGAGAGCAAAGTAAACTGTTGAGCAAAGATATTCTACTTATTACTATATGCCCAAACGGCTTTGTATTGCATTCTGCAAAGCACCTACACTTACACATGACATACTTGCATTTGACTCTATATTTATACACACAATTCAACACAAGTGAGTAGTGCACTCGAATCACAAACACTTTCTACTCTCTGTACTCCGAAATCATCATATCACACTATCTTTTATCTTACAACTTCATATAAGACTGAGTATATAATAATAATGATGATCGTATCGTGATAATATAATAATATCGTGCAGCATCATTTCATTAATGAAATCGCAATGGTAATGCCAACTGATATAATGGAATACTCTGAATTGTACAGAGAGTCTTTCCATTTTTTCCATTTTCTTTTGATGTGTTTGTTTCTGCTGTGCCAGCAGCAGGAGCAATGAAAGAGTAATACTATTGCCCGTTTACTCTCCATGACGTCCGAAACAGTGGAAATTGCTTGAAGCTACCCTACCATGTTGTCTGAGTGGATTGAATACATTAAATTCTTACGAACAAGTAAATCGGGTAAGCAAATAAAAAAGCACAGTGTCAATAATTGAAAGAATGTCTGCTGGTCGGAAGGTCAAAAAAATCTTTGTTTGTTTCTCTCTCTATTTGAGTTTCTTTCTCTCTCTCTCTCTGTCTCTCTGTCTCGCTCTTTCTAATGAGAAAATGAAACCAGCTATGGTATTATGAAAGGAAACATCTTGAAGCTGGTTGAAGACAGAAAAAATCTATATTATTTACATTGTGATGAAAGCGAAAGGTGAAAGTAAAGAAGTTCGTCGGAAACATTTCCGTTTCCGGATGTAGACGTCGTTTTCGTATTTTCCATTAAAATGTCTATCTCGTGTCTTATAAATGACTCATGTTGTACAACTCATCTTCAGAAGAAGAGTTATCTTTTATATTATGAAGCCACTCCATGTCCTAAGAGTATTAGACGCTTTGCTACTGCTGCTACCATCAAAATTGTATTCTGTGGGTCTTTTGACAGGAATCTGACACATAGTATACACTTAAGCATATCATACTAACGACCAACATATAAAATGTATGTGTAGTGCAGCTTATGTAAGTACGTATACACATCATTTACTATGACTATATTTTTATGGGACTATTATGGCAGACACAAGTAATAAAAAATATTGATCCAACTAGACGGGCTAAATTTTTACAACTTTTGGACGATCTGATTTCATGACCCGAAACTTATCTAATTAGCGCCCAATGGTTACACATACAACTTTTTGAAATCTTCCAAATACCTCCGTAATCTTATGTGCCATTTATTTGATAGTATTAGCAAAATCGTAAAAAAATGTTTACTACGGCTAATTTACGAAATCTGCCACAAATTTTCGCTTCTATTTGTGTAACTCTGGAGAAATCTCTACTTCGTATATAAAAGGAAAGGGATGAGTAAGTTTTGCGTTAGGTAGACAAAACTTTACTTTACCGAGGTAGGTAATAATGACGGAGTATAAACATAAAGAGAGACTTTCACTTTCTATACGTCCCTACTGTAACAATGTTAGAGTATATAGGTATATGCACACGAAGACCATAAAACAAGTAAGAATTATTATCCGTTTTAGGAGAAAGTATCTGGTAGTTCATAAATAATTCTTTTCTGGTATAATAAATTGCATGGATCCTGCAGATTTAATACCTCGCTCGTGACATTGACAACTCATGGAGTCTAAACGAAGATAAAACTGAAGCAGGAAGCAGAGCTGGATGGCTACGCAAGAGATTTGATTGATTTGATGTAGGTGGTTGCGTAGCAGGTAATAATAGACAGGCAGACTAGCTAAATTAGTTTTTACTATGTAGTGTAGCGGATAAATTGATACGAAAATAGCCTTACAATACACAACACACAAATTCGGCTACCTTTGTACGAAGAAAATCAATTTGAGCTGTCAGATGACTGCCAGCTCTATAATTCCCACATATGATCACAGATCAGTTTTATGCATTAGGAGTAATGTAATGTGACGGCTGATTAAATTCGCTACATTCATCTGCTTTGCATTCGGGATGGATAAATTTCAGTTTTCATACATCTCTCTTTATTTTTGATACAAGTATTGTAGTAGTAGTAGTAGCTCTAGTATTTTCACAGTAATATCGCACTCGGTTAGGCACATGTGGCAATTCTACAAGACTACATAGGTACACAACAAAGAATCAATAATCTGTCTCACATTTTTCACATCACATTCTGTCTGTCTATGTAGTACTGTACATACAATATATATTTAGATACCTAATTATTTTCGCATTCTGACTCTGCCTCTCTTTCTTCCTTACTTTCACAATCCGACATGCCAGCTTAGCTCTTTTGCATCTGTGCACACGGCATTAGTGTTTCCAAGCACAGATTTATTAACATTACCTTTTATCTTAGCATCACACCAAATCACAATTTAATTGACAGATATCATTTCGTACTAGTACATGTCACACATTAATTATTAACATTCTTATCAAAATTGCGTGTGTATCAGGGGAAGGAAAGTGTTTGACTCGAGATACGTAGAATGTAGTACACGAGCACGACATCTCTAACATAACTGGTAATGGAACAAGACATGACTTATATAAATAATTTATGACTTGTGTTCGTCACTATGATTGAATTTACTTTGATAACTACCACCACTAAGTTAGAACATACATAGAATCTGTGAACTGCCATGTCATTAAGATGAAACGCCTCGGTGCAGTGCAGTGAATCACGAAATCAACATTATTTAGCAATCAACATACATAAAAATAGTAGACCACGAAACATTCTGAGAATTTCTTCTTGTGTTGGTCAGGAAATTGCATCGACGAGAGAGAACCGTAATGGGTTCTATTGAAATGTTAATTTAAAGATCGTCATAGTCGGGAGTGGCAATTGGACACGGGGTTAAAGGCGGCAGAGGTGTTCTGGGAAGGGATTCGTAGTCTTCAGAAATAACTGATGGTGATTTTGATGATTTATAAGATGTAGGGTCCCTGCTGCCGCCTCTCCCTGAACCGGGTAAAGAAGGTAACGGTCTTTGCAATCTTGTCATATCTATTGGTTGACTACAGGGATAGTGGATAGCCACTCCTTGTCCGAATCCTTGACCGATGCCAACACCCACTCGGCGAGATTCGTTTGTAGGTTGAAGGGTTGACGGTGGCGGGGATTGTTGAGAATTATTTGTGGCCGTCTTTTCTTTGGGAAGTGATAATAATCTCTGCTCTTCTTTCTCCTGTTCCTCAATGAGACAAAGAATTTCTTTTTGAATAATCTGCTGGTGGAGGAGACGGGAGACGTAGCACAGGAGCATAAGTATAAGACACAAGTCGAGGCTTATATTCAAACCAAGACACGTCGTTTTCATACGGAAAGATTCCCAGTTAACCAAATAAATATACGCAAGCTCCAGAACATAGCGGAGAAGCAGAGTGAGGGAAAGGGCCACTGTTGAGAATAAAACGAAGTTGTACGAGTCCTGTGGAGAGATACAAGACACAAAGAATATAATATAAGCAAACAAAATGGGACCATAAAACTTCATACTCGCTAAAGAATGAATCATGTATCATTATCATCTTGCGCTAGCTCCATTACATCTCCTCTAATACACACACACGCTCAAGTTGACGTGTTACAGCAAAAATATATTAACCCGACAGTATGTACTCCCTAGGATAGTCTCTCACTAATAAAATAACTATAACTTCCAAAAAAGTTTGGCTTGTACTTGCATTTTGAGAGTTCAAGTACCATTCGGAAAATATACGACTTCTGCGGGGGCTTTCCAACTTCCTCTCTGCATTCTTATTCGGATAATACGGAAAAACATTTAATGTTCTACTTAACATAAATATTTATCTTAAACTTGCTTAAACTAACATCAAATTGTTGTTTCAGTGAATCATTAAATGAATATTTTGCGGTAGTGTAAGTAATAAATGAAAAATTCGCCTTTAAGAAATTTCGTGGCCGATGTTTCCACAGCTCAGGCCTATTAATGCTACACGTATGCCATGAATAAACCATATTATTATGAATTACTGCATACTAGACGTGTACAATACTCGAATATCTGTAGGAATTGTACATACAGGTAATATATTTGTTATTATGGCACACGTTGGGGGAGACCATTAGAAATGTGTGTGGTAGCGTCATAACAATAATGATGAATATTTATTTAGTTGAATAAAGACGGAGACTTACACTTTCTACACCCATAAAAGCAAAGATGCTAGATGTGAATAATGGAATAAAATAGATGAGTTGTAGAAGAAATTCTTCTGCTTGTGAAATTGGCAAGTAAGTCACTTTCTAAGGAATCACAGACAATTTCAACGTTAAAATTTGCAATATTTTCTCGACTCATCTGCTTAAGTATTTAGTTACCACTTACCAGTCCTGTGATTAGCGCGGAAGCCATGTTGATAACGACTTGGATTCCACGATACTGTGAAATTTAAAATGTACATACACATTGATGTTACTTTTATAGAACACTAACTGAATTATACACGAGCGTCCTGAAAGTGATAGGGAAAATAATGGCACACATTTCTTCAAGTAAATTAACTCTAGTAAAGTTGCAATGAAAAGCAACAGTTATCTGTGGATATAATTCTAAATGTAAAAAGGTTATAACAATCTTGTAAATATAAAGGGCATTATAAAAGAAACTTTGAATATTATTACTGGTACATTCACAGTAGAAAAAGAATGTTTTCATCACTTATTTTCAGGACTGTTCAGAACAGGGGAGTCGTAGCTACTATATTGGTAAGCGAGAGAAAATCTTACAATGAAAATGCTGGAAGCCAAGTACGCCGCACCGCGAAAAGTTGGCCAGCACATTTTGATTTATGGCAATGCCCGACACAGCTCTTATTTATGTCACTCTTTTCAACCTAATCTAATTTTATCAGCTCGACGACGGAAGTTTAGACACATTGGTCATTCACTTTTTGCAAAACAATTTCTAACACGCCACTATCATGACAATTTTTATTCTTCCTCGGGTGACTAAAACTTCAAAGCCCTCCGCACCCTTTGCTCACAGATTCAGCTTCCTCGTTTTCTCCTTTTCACGGAAAATAACCTTTTCTAAAATGAGACCTTTTTTCTCTCCACGGATTATTAAACTTTTACGACTTAACGAGAATTGTGCCTATTCCAGAAATCGTTACTGTCTTTTGAAAACTGTATTCTACATAAAATAAAAGTATAACTAATATATTATACCTATTTTATCCCGTATAGCACTTTCCTACTGTGTAACATCCTTTATAAAAATAATAATTTACATCAGACTATTTGTGTGTTGCAGTATGTAGAACACTTTCTCCTTTGAAACACAAAGAAATACAGAGCGTGTATTATATTAAAGCTTAAATCGATCGTATATGCATTAACGATGGGTCTCCTAATTGACACCTTTCTCTTTGAAGCAACCTAGAAAAGATTTTACGCACGAATCAACTGACAAAGACAAAGAAATTCCTGAACGCACACTGACACTACGCACTAACACTCACTAATGACGATGACCTGTATTGAGGTGAATGGGAATCGAGCGATTATTGTTGTGTCTGACTCTCTAACTGACTGAATGACTTGGAAAAGAAAGCATTGGTCGATGATACTAGTTTATTTAACACTGGACTAGAATGTCACTACTTGGAAAACACTTGAAAAAAACCAAATACAATACACAGCCGTTATGTCGAGTGAAGATATCACAATGTACACGTACAATACACATCCGACTCACATAGATCCTGAATGAAATACGCTTTTGGAAACAACTATACGAAAAAACACCAGCACTACGGTGTACTATTTAACTACCCATGATATGCTACACAGTTAAATTCTATTTGATCGTTCTCTCTGCAAATAGACTGCGCGAAATTAGCAAGACATGACGACGACAACAGTACAGGACACATAGTAAAGGAAGATATATGCAAAATCTGTTCGTCTATATAGATACACCATCCGTGTATGTTATACAGACTTGATTTGACTTGACTAAACTCCTCGACTTGACACTGTCACATTCAGACAGAGACGATAAAAATCACACGCATTTGCATCACATCGTCTGGTACCTACTGCTCAAGATAAGTTTAACTATTGCTTCATCACATCCTTAGTGATACATTTACACTCCCAGTAGCAGCAGTACCTCTGCCTTACCCAATTGCTGCACGTTCAATTCTTACTGTACTTACTTTTAGTGTACCATTACAGTGAGATAGGTACGCCATTGTGAAGATTAAGAGTTCTGCAGTCGCTCTTCTCAATCTTCTGTCTTGTTTCTGCCAGATCTCAAGTCGTCTCAACTTATTCAGCTTACCGTGTTCTTCGTGTAAGTTTTAGCAGCAGACGTATTTCCTGTCGTACAGAGGCCAAAAATAACTTCATCAAGCAATACAAATGAGCGACCGACACACACAGTTCATATACGAGTAATGTATACTGTGGAGTAAACACCGAACCGATTGGACTTCTATAGGATGCAGGGAATACTACGGCAGTTTTTAAGAAGAGTGGGGTGTGCAGTGGAGGCTTGTCTTTGTCTTGTCGACTTGGAGGAAGCGTTTTTTTAAGTTGGATGGAGTCGCGTCGCAAGTCTGGCTATGACATCACACTTGACTTAAATTGGAAGTGCAATCAGATTCTGTGCAGTGTAAAGTCAAAAGTGATGAGCGGAACAAACAGCAGTAATTACTCCGAGACATGTAAATATGCTGCAAGTAATTCATACAGACTGAAGACGCACATTTATATAAAAATCGATTTATATATACTAATTCTCTATATAACAATTAATAATAGTAATATGAACTTTTCTTTTGGAACTTGTATAAGCTGAGTTGAAGATTAAATTAAATAATAATAATATTGTCCCTGCTACTTTGGCAGTGGAAATGTTCACGCGTTGTCTTTACATGGATTTGATAGATCTTTATTTTAATATCAATGGGTCACACTGAAGTATTATCATTTTATATTCTTATTGTAATTAGTTTATAAAACAAAACACTATTTTTTGAATAATCTATGATTACAATTTTCATTTTGTCAATTTGTGTAGGCACCAAATCTATTTGGAGACTTTTGTGTTCTTCTCATACACTTTATTACCCTAAGTACAATATTTATACATACCTGTTGTTTAGTTTTTATTTAATACCTTTAGTTTGTATTGTTTTATTATTTTACGTAACATTATTTTTCATACCACAAGGAGAGAAATAAAAAATGGTAGGTAGAATTATACGTTATAAGTTATAAGTGCTACACACAGTTACCTATAGAGGGATATAATATAATATGACAATGTAATTGAATTAGGTAACAACGATGATGAAGATTGAGTGTTTTTGTGATGTAATGTTGTATTGCGTGTGGTAAGAGGTGAATAAGAGGAGCCGTGGTTGGTGAGGATAAAAGTAGAATAAAGATGAACTCTGTCTGAATTTGACTTGAAAAGTGTGTAGTGTGTCTGAGCTAAGGTATACCCGTTGATAGATTGTCTCTACAATTAATTCCAACTTTGTCTTTACTGATTAGTACTTGAGTTACTGCACGCAACAGCTACAGTGTACACCACCCTCTGCAACCTTCTACACAATCACACCAGATACACAACGGGAGAGCTACATTTTATACGAAAGTATTTTCTAGAAGAATTTGCTCGTACAAGACTAAGGACACGATCTGCACGTAGTAGAAATTGCGTGGTAATCTTCTGCGTGGAGAATCAAGCAGGGGCTAATTAAGGAAGGCATGGTTTCGATTAATTCTACAGAGTCATAGTTCTATTTAGTAATCTATTCATTGAAGGGGGCATCCAATCATTAGTATGCAGTAGATGCCCACCCCACGAGAACTCTATTCTTATAATAATATCGACTAGTCTAGTATTGTGTGTACCAAGCACGAAGACTCTTCAGGTACACATTGAGTGAAACTAGTAATTCTTCTGTGGCAATTTCCTTTCACTTCACATTTCCACTAAAATACAGACAGAGGAGATATAAATGGTAATAGTAGTATATTTGGTACGTACAAGGCCTACAAGGTATATGTCCTTAAAGTTGTAGCTTTCAGTTGTTAACTGCATCACGATCACGAACCTTGCTATCATCATGTCCTTAATAAAACTGGTGAAAGCTGACATGTACATAGTAAATATAGTTTAGAGAGAAGGTGAAGTGCACCAGCACCAACTTGTGAGGAGAAAATCATTTCCACCAGCTTTCTCTCTTCTATTTAATAAATATTTGTACAAAGAGGTCCAAAAGTAACCCGGCACAGACAACTCCAGTCAGAAACTGGTTAAAAGTAACAAAAGTTATAAGAGCACTAACCACTAAACCGCGGGTTTTCATCTCTTCGTGTTCTTTGATGATTGCCTTTAATACTTTACAAGATACACGAGCTGTACAGACTTTCAGTGTTGAAGTGGGTGAAAGTGAAAGTCGCTTTTACTTGGGAAATCGAACAAGTGCAATAAAGTACAGAATTTCTAAAGGTTATCTAATTAACTTTATGTTGGCAGTTTCCGTTCAAAGTTTATTTTGTTGTGGGAAAAAGTATTGACCGCGACGGATTACTTTTCAACTTCTTTGTAAATTTCTATTAGAGACATTGGTAGTGCCCGCTTTCACATCTATTTTTACTTCTAGTATAGTTTCGTGTAGTATTTAATAGTAAAGTGTGTATTATTGTTGCCATTTGTAGTAACGTGTGTTTACGTGTGTTTGTAATTTAAAGTTTTCTAATAACGACAATAAATATTTTTCTATATGAATTTGTATGCACATGAAAATACTCACTTGTATTTATAGTAAGAATGTTCTAGTGAGACAAGACTCTAGAGCTACGTGTAAATTCTTTGTCACTGGATAATCAGAGCTACTGGTAAATTCTGTCTAGTTGTATATTTTATTGTGAAGACGATGAACTTACGAATATTTAATTCTTTGACATACATGACATGAGTATGAGTGGAGCAGTGTACGTAGTCGATATGTGAGTCTTGAGTGTTGATTATAGTCAATGCCTCTTCTCAATCCCTCTCATACTACAATACTCCTAATAAATTCTCTATTCAATATAAACATGCCACATTTTACTTCTCTACTAACTACAAACGCCAGAGACACATTTAGTTTTGTACATCAAATTGCCATGAACTACAAAACGGAAAATCAACTTGCACACTAACCAATAATTTTGATAGTCGAATGGGCAAATCCCTACTTCATCGTGCGGAACTTAATACTGACCCAGTCACAAAGCAATGCCCAGAGTGACTCTGAACGACTCTAATAAATCAAGTTGCGCTAAATACTTGTGCCACTGTTTGTCTAATACTTTCCCTACGCCTGGAATATTGACTGAATCAAATGGAATGGATAGAACGGGATTTGGATTGAGACGGAGACTATTATGGCTGCGAACGTTGTCTATATACTCAGATTTAAATGCAAATATCTTATTGTGATTCGTTTCAATCGTTTCTGGATTCATTGATTTGATTTGCCTTATTTGTATGAGAGAGGGAGAGAGAGAGAGAGAAATTTCCCCGCTCTCTCCCCACACTTTTATAGCACAGTAGAGCTATTAATTCACATTACGTCGTCGTGAGTGTCTATATACGTAGGATTGCTCTATATACATAATATCCTTATCGTGTACATAGAATGTTAATATATCTATCTTTAAAATAATCTTTCTATAAATCATTTCGCCAGAATAGTACTCTCTACTGCTCCTACCATTTCATTTCCTATAGAGTAGATGAATAATATCAAGTGTACTCACAATTAGGTGCTACTTCTTCTGCTAATAATAAAATTCATGTTGTGTAATCTACCTCCCTACAAACCACAGCTATGATTCGATATTCGATTTTATTCTCGTTGCCTATTCGTCGTAATGGTTGTTATTTTCCTAAGAATAATCGCATTGTATTTTCTTGGTTGGTTTCCGATGTTGCAATAATATTTCAGATTTTATATGCAGGTGGCTATATGGTGGAAGGCAAGTATCACGTTACGTTTTTGTATGGATGTTGTTCGTGGCGAAATAACTGGGACATGACAGAATTACAATTTTGTATTTCATAGACTTGACTGAAGAACGTTTCGCCTTTTGCTTTCTTCCTCCTCATGCCCACATTTCACTTTCCACAAGGAACTCCATTGCATTGCAACTTGCATTGCACCACCACGGCCACAAATCGATTTCTTCTCATAAATTACATTGTGTCACTAACCATATAAATCTGTATGTACTAGAGTATATGTAGTCGAGTAGTCCTTTAGGTTCATTACGTACTTAAGGTATAATATGTTGTTACAGTCACATTTGCATGTATGTAGTCTGTTTCCTTCTACACTATGCCTGTATAATAAGTGTAATATACTTTATAGTCTATTTTGTGTATTGACATAATAATATGTACAGATATAGTCATCATGACCCGCAAATTCGACTTTAACGTGAAGATTCTGCATAATAGCAGCCCATCACTACATGAGACTGCTACCAGCAGAGAGTTAACAAGTGTATTGTATTTTTGGTAGTTTCAATATAGTAGTTTATGTTCCCTCCTATATAAGGATACTCACACCACCTGTAATGGTTCATACTTATAATACACACAAACATTATTCGTACATAACTAAATATATACATAATTGTATTTTTACACAATGCAGATTATTACTAAAGGTAATTGACCACCATTTTGCCACACACTGAGTGAGAAACACACAGACACAACAACAATCTACTTTCTGTATATAGGAAAGACAGTTGCGCAACAACATTTACAATTTTTACAAACAATCGCAACAACAATGAATTCACGTTAGATCATAATATTATAATTAAACATTGTATTTGTATTGTATATGGTAGAGGTAGGTATGTAAATATTTGGTTGACAAACAACATCATGATCATCAGCAACATTGACACTGATAACAATTCTACACATCCTGTACATACACTATACGTACATTTGAACATGCATTTGCAGCACAGTCAACAAAACGAGATGAAGACATTGCCTGCAAAGTACACGTGGTAGAGAACATACATCATACAATCAATATCCATTCATTGATTTGCGTGTAGTCACAACTGACTATTACCATTATGAGAATAATAGTAGTTATGGAATATTTGAATACATAATCTTATAACAATAATGTGCACCCAGTAGTTATAATTTATGAAAACTCATGGTTATTGTTACATAGTAAGGTATATGCTCATGTTGAGTATAGTAGTAAGATTAGTAGACGAACGAGTAGTAGTAATAGTAGTGTTGTAGTATAATAACAATATTTCGTATTAGTAATAATTTTAACGTTGTGTTGTTGAGTAATATAATGGCTAGTAGTGTGTAATGGTAATCACAATTACAAAATCACAATAGGATTACGGTATGTAGTACGATCAAGGTTCCCATCTAAATAAACAGTTTTGCCTTATTACGTTATATGCACATTATGATTGCGTTGTTGAAAGTATTTGCCTATCACATTCTAATCAAGTCTTTCTAAAAGCCTTTGTTTCTCATTTCGTTTCGTCTGAAACTTTCTCTTTCCTGCCGGACTATTTATGACAAGCATTACATTACATACATAATAAATCTCCATCTTGTAATTAATTACTTACGACTAATACCCAACCAATAATTTGCTTTGCTTCTATGTGATCACACAACACACGACAGCACAGCTAACCAAAACACACCCGCTACCAATTCCCTGGCTTACCGTTCACCGTCAAAGGCAGAACAGTTTTTGACAACTCGAGTGTGGCCGAGTTCTTGTTGGCTTAATGTAATTGTATTGCTTTACAGAGAAAGTAGAGTTACATACAACATACAGGCTACAGTCTATGACAACAGTTCCTAATACACGTAGTACAATGAACACCTGAGTAATTAGCTAAATGCAACAAAATCGAAAGCCACGATTTGGGTAGCGCCAGAAAGTGCTTTCTCCAACTGCTTCAAGTTAAATCACATGAATTCCATAGAGATAGATTTTGTAGTTTGTCTTCCATTTCCTGCATTTCTGTACAGATACGTTTTTCTTCCTTCCACTTGGTATAGTCTTCGTTAAGAATTCAAATTTATACTTATATGGATGTACCTGTGTATATGTTTCATTGCGTGATGATGATGGTTAGTTGTGTGTGTGGTAATTTTAAAACGTTTCTGGAAATTGAATAGAACTGGCTGCGAGGATGTTGATGGATGTCGAGAGAGATGTGGACTCGTCTTCTAACCTTCAAGTTGGCATTGGCACTTTCATTTTTGCACTTTGAGAAATTGTTGAGTTTAGATTGCTCTCTTGTACTTTCAATAATTGATTCGACTGTATCAACTCCACACACGCACTGGTCAAGTGGCCGAGCAGTGGAGTCGGAGCAACCAACTTTTACATTACACGAGGCGAAAAAAACGGAAATGGAACCGCGCTGTTGGTTTGCTCTAAGTTTATCTTTGTGTGTGTGTGTTGCAATTACTATCGAAATGAAATGCTTTTGGTGAAAGTGCTTTTCTAGGGTGAAAATGAGTTTTCTCTTTTCGGGAGGTGACAAGACTGGAGAAATTGGCGGCGTGAGTGTGAAGATGTTTTGCTAGCAGAGGGATACTGTAGACAACATAAGATAAGAAAGTACAGGATTAGGATAATGGTGAACCTTTGGTTGGATTGCACGATGATGATTGGAGCTTTAGAACTCGTTCTTTCACTATCATACCATCGAAGGATGTTTTGACTTCCTTCGCAGACTACTGAAGCACGAGTGTTGACTCGGAATGTACGACAAGTTGGGGCTGGAAGCATTCGAATGTAGCAGAATCGAAGACAAGGAGAGGGAGGAAAGAGAGTCTGACCATCCGGTGTAACTGTGACTCCGATTTCTGGCCCACCACGAGTAGCGATACGGATTTGAATTGTACGACGGCAGTCTGGATACGTACGACGACAAGAAAGAATTTCGGTACGGGTGACGAGACAGCAGAGATTGAGTCATACTTGAATCTAAAGGGTAGTCGTAGGGATAGCGACTATACGGAAGCAAATACCTTTCTAAGGAAGTCCGTGGAGTGACACGGTATTGATTCTGATAGAGTTGAGAAATATTTCTCTGATATGCCCCTACTCCACCACCCGCACCACAACAAGACGTTTCGTCACTTGTCGTGGGTTCACTCACAGACGATGACTGCGGCGTCCCCTCCACTTGTTGAATGTGAGTCTGTGGCAGCGGAAGTCCTCCAATATCATCAATGTCTCTGGAAAAGGGTCGTAAACCTCGTGCATCTCTATACAAATGTGTCAGTTCACTATCTCGCATATCTTCAAACAGTCTTTCTTGTTGCTGTTGCTCCTGCTGTCGAATTTGCTCAAATTTAATATAATTCGGATGACTATGACTGTCTACAGGAGGATGGGGTCGGCGAAGTGGCAGTTGACGATGTGGAACGTGCATTTGAAGCTGCGGTTGCGGTGGATGAGGCCGAGAAAATTCATAAGGTGGACCACCAGAAGTCACAGGTTTCAATCCTGAGAACTGTACCGTTGGTTGATGATCTAAAGTTTCTTTGGCGACAGACATTGAATGATGTCGAGGAACACTGGCTAATGAACTTTTTAACGGAGGAGGAGCAAGGACTTCCGGAGCTTTGAATGCGTCACTAGTTGCTTTGGATGCCTGAACGCTAGGATGCTGTGAAAGCCCCGGATGAGGTTGTTGAGAAAGAGAAGCAGTTCCCATCGGTTTGTGTTGAGTGGGGGGAGTGGCTTGAAGCTGAGCAGTAAATTTATTGTCACCAGTTTTGGTAGTGGCTGCTGCAAACTGAGGTTGAACGTAAAAGGCTACATTTCGCGTAACGGCTTGAGCCTGACCAAACACGTGGTCAGGATCGTCTAAATCAAGTTGTCGAATGTACATAAACAAGATTGTCAGATAAACTGTTGTGAGCAATGCATAAATCGAGACGACAACAATGCGGTAAACGTCACTGAGCCACGCTTCTTCACCACTCCTCCATCGCCACCACTCCATCCCTCCTCCTCCTCCTCCTTGAGTAATATTGTCTTTTTCGGGGGACTCCACGTCCTTTCTGCCCGCAAAGGCTCCTCCTCGACTCACGTCTTTTACATTTGCCGTCGTCGTCTTGGATGTGGTCGTCCGACCTGACACGGCCGACTTGTGGGACAATGGCAACAGGTAGTCGACTCCCCCGTCCCCTTGTGGCAACGGAGAAAATGTCGGACCTTCTCGAAACTGTTCCTGAGAGTGATGGTGGTGAGGATGAGCGAGGAGATGGGGGTCTAGCGAATCGTCGTGAATCGGCTCCCTTGCCAGAGAGGCGGGCAGAAAGGGGAAGTTACGGTAGCGATAATGCGGCGATAATTTCAAAGAGAGCATAGTGAGGAACACGAAGACTTGAAGAACGAGCAAGGCCACCGTTGACCATTTCAGCAAATAGAAGTACTCCTGAAAATCCCACCAACTAACTCACTATCACTAAACTCATCATCTACTTCTACACAAACACACACTATCCGCTAATAATGATTATGTAAGAGTGACACAAAACAACTACTACGCAGTTACATTAAAATCTACACTGCTACCGATCTAAGACTTATTTACATGCAGCATCTCTTACAACTACACAGCTAAGATTAACAACAGAACTGCAGACTACAACACTTATTTTAATTACAGACTACTCACTACACACGCACTACGCTAACATCACAGAGATTTGGATTGCATGAAATCACTCGAGCTCTCATATTTCTATCGAAAAGGGAATTCATTAAATGCTACTCAAAGCAAGTAGGTCACCTTTTCAATGGAGTGAAAGATGAGGACAGCCAGCGCCAAGAGAAGAGAAATGTAAATCATGAACGGGGCGATAAATCCAGTCACTCGCTCCTTAAATAACTAAACACACAAAACAAAAATCCAAGTTAGTCAATGTCCTTCACATTTTAGTAATAACTCAAAAATTGGACTTACATCATTGAAATTGTAAAAAGTGAAGACGACAGTGGCGATGACATATCTTAGGAAGAGTAGTAGACCTAAACCCTTTTGATCGTGACAAAAATGAAACACAACAAAATTAAATTATGGGTAAATATTTACACAGAATTGAAAAGTGAGTATACGTAGAAATGAAGGTAAATTTTGTAAAGGTGCACGTGTGGAAGAAGCGACGTAGGTACTTACAATATGAATGCTCGCTCCGAAAAAAGCCGCACCCCGCAGAGAACAGCACATCCTTCGACATCAATTCATCCCGGAGCAGATTCTCCTTTTTGTCGTGAAGAATGTTGTAGAGATGACTTATCATCCGTGTGGCTCAACATTGTTTTCCCTCCTCTTCTTCTGCAGCAATGTTCAACTTGTTTTTAATTTCCTGCGTACATGTGGGTGTTGTAATATCCAGCATGGAGATGCACATGCCACTGATTATTGTCACTGGGAAAAAAGTAGCAAATAATGACAAAGACCTGCACGAGTTTGTGTGCAGAAGAACGTTTGTAATGGAAATACTCGCCATTCAACAAGGAAACTGAGGTAGTGGCTGTTATTGGCAGTGGTGGTTGTAGTTGCAGCGTATGCGAGTATGAATTCTGAATGCGGAATCCTCCTCTACGTCAATTGTAACTTAAATATTTGATCTCTTAACGCAGAACTTCATATTTATCCTCGTGTTTGGTGTATGTAGGATGTAGGTACTTTTGTGTGAAGAAACGAAACAAAGAAACAAGACTCTCTCTCTCTCCGTCTCAAGAAATCCCAAGCTGTCCTTTCTTTTGCGTATTATTGGCTGTGACTGACTATTTCTGTCAAAAGAGACGGAAAATTCCCCACTGGCAGTTAGGAATATTTTTGGAGGTATTTCTACGGTATATAAAGTGGATGTGGAGTAGTTTCAGTAAAATGAGAAGGCCACAAGAGAATTTCAATTTGGTGAAGAAATAGCAAGCGTGCCAACTGCCAAGATATATGTTATTGCAATAGAAGTAGTAACTGAGCTTTGCTTTCTTCCTCACAAATAAACTGGGCAGATTGACGATGAAGAGAGAGAAAATAGGAGAAAGTGGCTACAGAATGTAAATCGCCAACTATCAACTATTAATGGTGTTGATTGATATTGACTAACTGAAATATGTGTGGCTAATTGCTACTAAAAAGAGAGAATAACATAAAAAGGACAATGAGAAGAAGGGAGCGAGTCGACGAGAGTGAATTTGGAGTTTAGACGTTTCAAGTAGACAGTTGTGTTGAGTGCCAGTGGCAGGCAACAGCCCGTCTTCTTTAGAAAGGCAGGGCACTCCGAATTCATACTAACCTCCGATTTAGGACACACAGCTCCTATACACACATTCCCTCGTATAACTCTTCCTCCTAATCACACACATCCACAACTACATCACAACGACCAAATCCAAAAACCCAAAGGTGAAAATATTCGAAATCCTCCCTTTCCCCACCGCCAATTCAAATATGCAACAGAAATAAACAAACCCACACTTCCCCACGTACTTTCCCCAACTTTCACAAACAACTGCACCACTCTCACTCACTGCCCAAATAAAAATGCAGGAAAAACAACGGGAGGATTTCAATCTTGGGTTTTGGTCGTTGACTGCTAGCGTAGCGAGTTTATTATGATGCCTTGGATTTCCATGCGAGTACGTGCTATAGGCTACACACACTCTTCACTTTCCTTTCGCACTATAGTGCATATTTATTTTATTAATACTGCTATAGAAATTATAGCGTGTGCAGAAAGTGTATAGACTTTTCCTCTGCATTGCATTTGGCATTTGCTTTCTCTGCGACCATTTAAATCCGTGTGCATTGCATTTGCCAGCAGTCTCGTGACTTTCTCCCGTCACATCATCATTTCCCTACTTCCACAACTTCACCACGCTTCGCTCTACTTTTCCTTTTCACTTCCGCTCGCCATACGCTCTCTGCTCCGAGGATTCTTTGTTTGACCTTCCCGTTTCACTCTCCTGCTCTTTGATCTTTCTTATTGGCTTCTACCACCACTCTCTCTCTTTAATATGTCTAACCATTTGCTTTTCTTCTTTTCCTCTTCTTCTTCCTTTCCATTCCAATATTTTTAAGATTACATTAAATGCTGCGGTTCGTTCTACCATATGGAATGAAACAGTCAACCTATGCTTCACTTTCTCCGGCTGCTCAAGGCGATTCTCTATCCCACTTTCACATATCTATGGCAAACACAAAATACTCTAGCAGTATATTTTATGACTGAGGAAATATTTAAAAGAGCTGGAAATTCGCGAAACTGATGTTGCAAAACAGGATGAGTTGTTGGTGATCTTGTAGATTACATTGACCTATAATACATAAAAATACAAATTCTTTTTTCAAGTTACCCCTTGTGGGGGTGGGGGTGATTTTTGATTTTTTTGCCGTAATCGTTCCAAAAAATTGAATTTTCAACCAAACTTGACCGGACTATTTTTAAAAAATGCACAATTATCTACACTACGAGGGCAAAATACTTTGAATTTTTTTCAC
>JABASD010000191.1:0-105052 GCA_019776165.1 Pogonognathellus flavescens
ATAACTGTGATGTTGTATACCAGGTATTTTCACAGTTTTCACAGTGCATGCCACACAATGTATGTAATAATGTACAGTACATAAAATGATTTCTGGGTACTTACCGTTGCCGACCTTGTTGGCCCGTTCCAGCAGGACTGACCTCTATCATAAATCATGGTAGCGTATTTGTTACCCTCCGGACCTGTCCACGACCCCCATTTTCCGAGTTTTACCTCTCCTCCACCGCTCTTAACTCGTTGATTAGCCTAAGATTTAAAAAAAATTGTCACAATTAACATCCCAATGAAATTATTAATTAGCAAATGAATGATGAATATCGTCGTGACATGATTATTACAAGGGCTAAGGGCATATTATATAAGTGAAAATACTTACAGATTTATATGGACACAGTGTATAGGTATATTCCCTATCTTCGAAATCATAGCACTGCCCATATAAAGCAGCAAACCGTTCATCCTCCCCGAAATCCAAATTCAATGCTTCGTTTACTTCTTCTAATTTCTTTTCCCAATCATGAACTGAACTCTCTGCATCTCTGAACTCAGCACGGGCTTTGTCCGCTTCAGAAATTAAAGCTCGGGTTGCCTCATCATACTTTGAATCTGGTTCCTTAACGTCATCTTCTTCTGAACCTACAATCTCAGCTGAGGAATCAACATCTGCATCTGCATCGAGACTGGACAAATCTGGCTTATCTTCAGCATACTTAGAATTCTCCAAGTCATCGTCCATCTCGTCATCTTCATAGTCTCTTATCGGAGGGTCTGTTGTGGTAGAATCTAAAAATTGTGGGTCATTGTTGGCGTTAGGCTGCTCTTCTTCAGCAGGAATTTCTGGAGGCAAGAACATCCCTTGTTCCATGAGGAAAAATGGTTTGGCTAAAGTCCATCCAGTCTTTAAAAAGTCTTCTTTGGACATTTCTTCATTCATATCGAGGAAAAACATTGCTTCCTCGTCAGAAACTTCCCCATCCTTATTTTTATCAAAAGTTTGTCTGGATTTGATTTCATCCATTGTAATTTTTTCGTCTCCATTTGAATCTATCAAATTGTACAGTTCCTCGGCTTCATTGTTATTTTTTCGTTGTTCTTCTTCTTCGTGCTTTTTTCGCTTCTCTTCTTCTATTTGATGGTATCTATCCAAAGCTTCCTTCTCAGGTGCTTCTATTACTTCTTTTATTTTCATTTTTTCTTCCTTCAACTGATCCGCTTTTTGCCTCTCTAATTCATACTTATTCTTTTCCTCTTCTTTTTCTCGTCTCAAATCTTTGCCAGTTTGACTCATTTCAAGTCGTTTGGCATAACCTTCTCTCGCTAAGCGTACTTGTCTCTCTGCTTCTTCACGAGCTGCACGACCTAAATCATCACAGGTGTTTGTGCAGACTCCTTTCTTCTCATCTGCACCGTCACAACAGTCACATATTTGGTCATCGACTCTGGAACTTGGAATATTCAATGAAATGTGGCCGGCATTTAAGCAGAAAAAGGACCCCCTGGAACACGCTGAGGTACCTGTATGAATCAAAACAAAGTTTAACACAATAATTCTAACAAAAACGAAGCAATCTAATGATATTAGATTATAATTCAATATTACAGCTAACAATTTGAAAGTAACATACCTGGTTCGTCACTGCCATCCAGGCAGTCACAATAATCGTCATTAACAAATGCAAATGGAATGAGTTTTGAACCATCAAGACAACTGAATTCCTTCTGTGGATCGTACAATGGTGTACGAGATAAAGGAACCCCTCTTGGTGTTAGACTATCAGCAGATATCACAAACCGATGAAACAAAATAGAAAATAGTACAAGAAAAGAGATGCTACTGCTTAAAGGTACTCGGTGATTCTGTATCATCCCATTGGACCTCCTTGCGTCCACAATGTTCGCGTACATGATTCGCTTTGAATACCTGTCAAAAAATAATAACCATTATAGATGTCAACAAGTAACAAAATGTTTTAATTTACATCAGAAATAAAATGATATACTATTGACTACATATAAATACAAATCATCTGCAAAATTACAGTTAGTTAATCACGATTAATAAATGCTTGACAGATGAAACCGGCAACTTCGCACAAATAAAGCTTTAAAGATGATCCAACCAAATTAAATGACTAAGATTTCCGCACTCTCAAAATCCACATGAAATACACCTCTAGTTTAGTCCAATGATGGACAATCAGTTAAATTATTATACTAACATTCACCGTCAATTGTTCAATTGACGATGATATTGTTTAATCAGTTATAATTCCACAGTGAACATGAACAAACACAACCATTGAAACAACTAATGAATGTAAAGCACTTTAATCCCGACGAGTATTATGAGTTGTCTAAATTTTTAAGTTCTCGTGGGAAACTTGTTATTTTAGGTGGCATCCTTCAGACCGTCTGTGTTTGTTGTTATATAAGTTCATTCAATCCTCGGCGCGGAAAATTGAATTGTGCGGATTTACAATAATTTTGTGTTTTGATTTTGCACATTCTCTGCGAACATTACATTTTTGCAGATATTATTAATATTAATATTATTATTATATTGAACTTTTTTTTTTGAATTAAAATAATTAAATAATAATAATTAAATATTGTGTTTTAAATATGATAGTATTATTGCACTGTTTAACTTAAGTCAGCAAATGTCGATTGAATTCTTACAAGGTTTGGAATAAATTGAAAGTGTTAAAGTTATCACGTTACAAGTTATTTTGTTTTCGTAAAAGCAATCAGATATATTCCTCTTCAAAAATGGCATCTGCAGAACCTCCGGTCAACTCCAGGCGTAGAATTTTGTATCATTTTGTCGCTTTGGCTGTACAAGAAGCAGGATTTAATCAAGGAGAAAAAATGGCATTGGAAACTTTAACGGAAATGCTGCAAAGTTGTAAGTTCCTGTTTTCTATAATGTAAACATTAATTATTACACTATATGAATCTGATTATCAACATTTGTTTGTATTGTCATATATTTTTCAGTGTTATTCGAGATGGGTCGCTCAACAAGGATGTTTACGGAACTTGCTGGAAGAGTGGAGCCTACCACCGGGGATCTTGTTCTAGCTCTGACCGATATGGGGTTAAAAGTTCAGCCAGCTGCCTTGAGGAATTATTCTCGAAGACATACTAGAGCAATTATTCCACACCCAAGTGCACTGCCACCTCCAAAAGCTCCTACGATATTATCCGCTGGAAAAAGACGTGCGTTGCCATCATACATACCTGACTATTTTCCACC
The DNA here is from genome assembly GCA_019776165.1 of Pogonognathellus flavescens. Lineage (NCBI taxonomy): Eukaryota > Metazoa > Arthropoda > Collembola > Entomobryomorpha > Tomoceridae > Pogonognathellus > Pogonognathellus flavescens. Next base: position 3,259 of record JABASD010000191.1, read on the forward strand.
TATGCCAGATCCTCATGCTTACATTCGCACACCGGTAAGGGAATCATGTAACTAAAAAATTATCCAGTCAATTTTAATGTAATGACGGTTTTTAATAAGTGCCTGTCAACCTTTAAATTGTAGACTCACAAGCAGCCGTTAGTCTGTAAGGGAATCATGTAACTAAAAAATTATCCAGTCAATTTTAATGTAATGACGGTTTTTAATAAGTGCCTGTCAACCTTTAAATTGTAGACTCACAAGCAGCCGTTAACAGACTATGCAGCCTGTCGTGAGAAAACATCCCAACAAAAGCGTGACCTGGAAAGATCTCTCAGCAAGTTTTATGCTCGAACATCTCCATGTTTCAATCTCTTTCCAGAAATATCTTTATTTCCACTTATTGCTCCAAAATCGATTGCTTACCTGGATCCGTTGGTACCCAGAGATCAGATCTTCGAAGAAGGAGAAGGTGACGCTCCTCTAAATTACATTAAGAAAGAACGACCAGTTGAGCCTAAATTAAATGATGACACAGAGGACGAAAGTGGAAATGAAAATAGTCAAGATAACTCATCGTCAATGAATACAAGTTGGGATTTTGAACTCATTGATAACCCATTTCTTAGACCAGTGAAAATGTTTACTAAACCCTCTACCAAGAAGTAATGGCTGTGAAGTTTATAATTTTTATCTTAACGATGACTGTTTCAATCAACTTTTATTTTTACAGTATTCGTAATCTACCGACTTATATAGATAAACGAATAGGTTTCAGTAGTTTTGAAAAAAGCAACATTAACTATTATTCCTAAGTAGGTATCTAAATATCTTTATGATAATTATGGAATTAGTGCAGTGTTAGATTTGTACAGATTGTATTGATTCTTTAATGGTATGGACTATTAATGAATAAGGTATGTGCTAATACACAAGTTATAAAACACATTAATTAAATTAAATAAATATGAAAGTAATGACCAAGTAATCTTCGTATAAAATACTTAAAGCGATCATGTCGAAATTTTACTTACTAAGTACATAAGCAGAATAATTAATAATTATCATTTTTATCATGGTTAATCAAATAACAGAAGCATTTCAATTGTTTTTGTATTAATAATCTTCAGGTGGGAAGAAATTTGACAAAATAACGGCTCCAATATTGAAAGGACAGAAAGATGCATATTTAGAACAATGTCCACTTTCCAATCCGATAGTTTCTGCGGCTATATATGGCTGATAGCAATCATCTTTAAATCCTAAACTTGGTCTGCAAACACAAGAGCACATAAAATACAATTAGTAAATTCACTTTATAAATCACATAGGTATATTACTTATGTCATATCCGTATCGTTATTGTAAAAAGTAATGGTCCAGGAAAGTTTTATGACTTAGCCAAGTTTACGTCAAAAGAAGGTGAATCAGCTCAAACATGATGTTGGTAGGTGGCTGAGGGTAGTACGTCGCTATACTTTGCGTCTCGCAAATTGCTCTCATGAGACACATATGAGACATGGAAGGTGACATTTCCAGAACACTTGCAGAAAACGCTTCGAGTTTTTCATATAGAAAGCACCTGTCATAAAAGTTGCTTTACTATTTAACTCGTATATATACGGCACACTATACAGTACGTAAGATATGTTTGAGATCATTTGTTGGCAACAGCATTTTCTCGCCGAAGGTTTTAACAAAAGTAGCTTGTCTGTGAAACTGTGAGACAGTGGTAGGTATTTTACTCAATGTATCAAAGTCAAATTACTTAATAGGTAATTCGTAATTCTTAAAATCGCAAGGACTGAAATAAAAGGATGGTATAGTATAGTACATAGAATTTGTAATCATTTTCAGTAGACAGGTTCTGCCAGAAAAAGATTTTTGTCTTCATACTTGAATTGCATATAAATGTACACGCAATGACGCAATCGTCCAAATTGAGAGAAACTTTTGAATAGTAGTGATACAAGACATACAGTAAATTGAGAATGCTACATTTTGTAAGCGATTTCGTGACATGTGACAGATTTGAAATTCTGAAAGAACATTGCAGTTTTAAACATACCTTTCAAATCCTAGTAAGTAGTTTTTTGCCGATTTATCTTCTCCTTCCACGACATCGTTCACTTTCCCCTCGTAAGCCGCTTTGAGGAATTTATCGACCTTCACTGCGATATTCGGAAGAAAATTAGGGTATTCATGAAATCAATACTGTACCAACATTTTCTGCTTAGTCTGCTCAATATTCCCCAGAGAAGCAGAAGAATGACGCACTTACTAAAACCATAAACAACACTTACACCAAATTGGTACTTCCACAACAGCATCGACAATGATGCCATCAACGTCATAGAAAAATCCGGGTACCAGATCTGGTCTGCTAACTTGAGCCGTGAGACTCAGCGTTGTTCCGGCTGGCACAGTAATTTTCCTTTGGAACCAACCATGCTTATGATAACCCTTGTCCGACGGTGACAGAAAATCGTTTTCAGAATTTCCTGCACTATATCCTTCTTCGTCATCCTTCTCAGAATTGTCTTTACTAATGTTATTATCACTAATGTCATCTTCCTCAGCCTCAATAATATTATCATTGAAAGTTGTCTTATTTGAGTGGAAATCGAAATCATCCTCATCTTCATCTAAATCCTCGTAAAATTGGCAATTCCCCTCGCGAATTATCGTTAGCACACATTGTGCAATGAAAAGAGATACGCATACAGTCCAGATAAAAGATCTCTTATTTGTACCAGCAGGATGGATGTTAGTCGCCATATTATTTCTCTCTATACTATAAGTAAGTATTTCTTTGAATTATTAGTATTATAATAAAAAATAATATTACTTGTGTTACTATTTTATCACTTTGATCCTTCTGGATTGAAATCTGTTGCTCTTTATGTCAAAAGAACTTCCTTTTCCTTCCTCCCACACAAAACAATACACTCAGCATACAATAAAAGTTACTTCCTTTCAATGTTCTTTACAAACCGAGCCACGATAAAATAATTTGTGCATGAAACAGTAATAAAGATATGCCTTTTACACCATTATGCATTATTTCAGAAACACGGTTTACATTGTTGTACGCAATATGCAGCAGGTAGTAGATTGATTATTATGCCAGGTAGGTAGTGGAGGTACTTACATAGAAGTTATAAAAGGATGATTGTACTGTACTGTATTACTTATTATTATTAGTATGGTGCTAATAAATAAGAGATAAGTACTTACGTACCGATTCCTGACATGAGATCTTAGTTTGATTTACTAAAAACAATTTTCATCTCCGTCTCTCACAGTCTCAAGAGATATTAAGATTGATTACCTGCTATTATATCACTAATGGCAAACACTGCACAGCTAAAAGAAAGTGAGATTCAATCTCTCGTGCTACATAATGCAATTGTAAAAGTCGAGATATAAAGAATTTAATTCAACACGTGAAATAATACCAAGAAGTGTGTTCTCGCAAGCAACTTGTTTTAAAACTATTACAATTCTTAAGAAACTTATTATGTCTTGGTTTTAACTGCAGTGGTAGAGTTGGGTTAAGATGAGAGGACACAAGAGACCAATCATTTCAACATTGATGACTTTTTCGTGAGCGTGACTTAAATTGGACTTGAGAAAATATACGTTTACATTTAACCCTTTCACATTCCAGAATTACATCCGTATGCTATGACCATGCTAGAGTTTAGAGTACTTAACTTATACTAAATAGTCTTGCAACTGGACTTTCACAAAATAGCTAAATCAACGTAAGTTCAAAAGTTAAAAACCAATGTAATCTTCACATACGATCAACAAAATTAGTAGAAAAGGTGTCTGTAGTCTGTATGTACCCTTCATCTGAAAATTGTAGTCTGCATTTATTACCTTCATCTTAAATATGCCATGCTGGTATACCTATATATGAATGTGTAAAGAAACAATGTCCCGTGTGTGCGGAGATTTCTCATTAATGCATTTTTCTACGTTAAGACAAGCCATACTAGAGTTATTGCAAGGGATTTACAAAATGCGGTAGCATAGCCTAAAGCTTGTACAAGTGCACAATAAATGTGAATAAAAGAAATGCCAGTGGTAATGTGCCATCATCATGTGTCATGTCATGTCAAATAGTGCGATTGAATCGTTGTTCTTACAAATTAGAGAGGCATATAGGAGTAAAGTATGGCACTTGTTCATTCTGACAAGTAAATGGAAGAAAAGTAGTAAAATATGACTAATGAGTCTCATCAACGGGATCTTTACCCTTTTATTTATTTCTGATACTTATATTCCTTTGTATGTACACTGTCCATTAGCTCACTCACAACTTGTCATAACATCCTTCATTTAATTACGCACGTACAACCAGTAACTAAGTACATACATATACACTTTTACTACATACTATTCCTAGTACAACTAAATACAACTATTTCACCACTATAGTACCTACATAATACGTTCGTGCAAGTAAAATACATATAAACACGGACGACGGATTATGCCATTCGTTTAACCCATTCAGCACGCATTCTTTTATTCTTCTTCTGCCATTCATTCTTAACGACCATTGTTGTAGTTGTCCTCTTATAAACTTCTTGAGTATTATGTACCATGTATTTTATATACTATCGTTTCATCATTACTTACAATAATGAAATGAAGTTTAGCTTTATATAGTTTTATACTTAGAATGTATATACTGTATATATAATATTATATAGCAACAATACAAAACAAATCTCTCTTAGGTGATTGCCTTCCGTTGTTGCAGGAAAAAGTGTGCAGTACTACTACAGTTTACATATAAACAGGAGGCAATATATATAGTTGAGACAGTTTCTTCCAATAATATGTACATGTACATCGTTGTTGTTCTTCTTGTGTATTTTATAAAGAAACACACAGTCAGGTTCGTCGTCCATTCATCCAAACATAATACGCAGACAATCTAACACTAACACAAATACTCACACTTTCAAAAATAATGTTAATACACTTACACATGCACAATAATAGACAATACATTAATACACATACCATTTTTACTTAGTAGCTTTCAGTATTACGTTACGGTATTATTTTAACTGCATCTTTCTGTAATAATAATGTCAATGCATATACAATACATGTAATTATTTAGCTTTACTACATAAAGGAGCTTCTGTTGTTATTATTTTATATAGAGCCTCCTATGATCTATATAGGTATGTTGTGTTATGTTTATATGTGTAACGAGTTCGTTAATTATGTTAGTGTTGTTATTTATTTAATTACTATGATATTTAAGTACACAGGTACACAGAAGAGACTATAATTTGAATGTAAGACTCTTGTTTGTGTACCTATAATATAAAATTGTTTTTCATTAGTTTTACATATATTTGATTTGTTTTTCTAAAACTCTTTGATACGATTTTTGTATTGGGATTTCGGATGGAAAATCTTTCTATACCCATTTTGATCATAAAACAGTAAAAAACGATGTCTTTAGGTATGTTAAGTTACAAATAATGAAAATAGTTTGCATTTCTAGTAGAAAAGTTTTACAAAAATATTTTCTTCCTTGTTAATGTGAGTGCGTGACCCAAATAAAATATAAATTGTTTGTAGTAAAATACAACATCAAATCTTCTCTAAACCAATATCACTCTTACATAGGTAGCTGATATATTGTTTAAGAAAATAATGTATTTTTTCTCATTCTTACTCTCAGAACAACAACAGTGTAAGTGTAAGTACGTGTAGCTTCTACATAAACACGAATTAGTATAAGCGAACATTACTGTAATTGATAATTGTGTGTGTGTAGAGAGAGAGAGAAGGAGAGAGAGGTGTAATGTTCTGTTTGTTGTTGATGACGGATGCTTTCTCAAGTTCACGTGAACAGAAAATCTCTGATTTTATATGGGATATCTACGTGTAGACGATAATGATCCCAAAGGAAATGAAAAATTAATGTTTATGAACTAAAGTATCTCCACTTGGCTTCACGCGTCGTTATTTTGTACCGTAAAATAAGTACAAAAATTATGATAATGATAATGACAAAGTACATTGATAATAAACCTTGATTAATTATTGCCTCGCATACAAAAATCACCTGTACACATCGTACATTCGTGTAGACAGTGTGGGTTTAACTTATTCATATAAAATTAGAGGCAATAATATATTAATAATATAAAAGCATCCAGCAGTCCACTCCATGAGAGTACAATCAAGTACTGTACAATTGCAGTCGATTATATAATTGTAGGATTTACTAAGATTAAGAGGACGAATGTGAAGAAGAAGAAGATGTGGTCACAGAATACGGCACAATAGGGAAGATAGACTCAAGGGGCAAGCTGGGATCTTCAGTTGCCATTGTGAAGATACTGGATTGTGAATTACTACTACTTGTCGTTACAGGTCGTTTAAGAAATTTCTGGAGCGACACAGCACTCGAAGAACGTTGTGGAGTCTCTGGGACTAAGGTGGATGATGAAGAGGAGGATGAAGAATGGGAAATCCTCTTTTGTTGTACAGAACCTTGTGTGTTAAATTGTGGTCTTAGCTTTGACGCAAATGATGAAGATTGTCTTAGTACTATAGGCGGTGAAGCACTGGATACATTTTCTCTAATCGGCTTATTCGGACTATTGGGGATGCGAGGGGAAACCAATAATTTAGCTTGAGTAGTACTTTGTATGGACTCGGCTGGAGTCCATTGTTGCATTGTTGATTGTTTGACTGAGTGTTTAGCATTTTCTTCCTTGTCATCATAATTACCAGTATCTTCGTGATAATGGTAGCCATCGACTTGTTCCTCATCCTTGTGGTCTTCGTCGTCAACCTCCAGGCTTTCAAAAAGCGGAGTTGATGATTTACGAGGATTTGGAGACTGCAATTGAATCGGTGCCGGAGATTCAGTTATAAGCGTTGGATTTGCGTACGTTTTCAATGGAATTCTAATTCCCAAAACGGAACGAGCTTCTTCTGATGTAACTTCTGATGTGTTTCTCACATTCAGATTTAAAGATTGATGGAGATTTTTGGGACTGCTGTGTTCATAATCTTCTTCGCCAACTTCACCCTCCTCGTATTCCTTCAAGTCGTTGAATTCTTTTGCTGGGGCATTTTGTCCACTATGAATCTCACGTTTATTTGTAGGTTGTTCCAAGTTATCGTTGTGATAATCTTGATCGTCTTGTTGTTGCGGTTGTGGACGGGGTTGTGTTCTTACTCGGACTCTTCGTACGACACCACCATTCTCATTGTGCCCCTCTTCTCCTCCCCCACCTTGTTTTCGGATGGCGATTTTCTTACGGCGTTCTTGAAGAGCCTTAAGTCGATCTGATGCAGAGCCGGGTGGGATTCGTCTAGCTGGCTTCCGATTCATCACCACATCCTTTGGTGACAGAAGGATGCTGGCAGGCAATGCATCCTCTGACGCAGCTTCTTGCTGTTGCTGTTGTTGCTGTGGTCGAACACGTTTTGGTTTCTGATTGACAGGGAATGGACTGGAAGAAGGTTCTTCGGATATGAATTTTGGCTTTTGGGATTTTTGTGGTCTAAATGTTGGTCGAGGTTTTCCACCACCTTGATTGAAGCGGGGTGTGTCTGCTGATGTAACTTCGCCTGGTGGAGTTGAAACAACATTGACTATATCTTCGCCACGATAGCGACTGCTAAATCTTCCTGGAGCTTCTGTAGGTTTCTTTGAAATCTTTACGGAAGACTGTGTAACTATTGAAACAGATTCAGAATATTCCGGTTGTGGTGTTGTCAGCTGCTGCTCGAAATTATTTACTCGTGGACGAACTCGCTTAAGTTTTCTTGGAGGTTTTGGAAGATTCAGTGGCTTTTCTTCTTCCTCCGGTGCAGCTGTAGTTGTTTGAAATTTAGGTCGTGGTCTTCTGGATCTGAGATTTACTAAAGCTCTGGGTGTTGTTGTCAACTCGACTGGAGGAGGAGTACTTGACAAAAACTGAGCTTGAGGCAATTCAGATTGATAATTGTTGTGGTTATTCGTCCTTACTTCCTGCGATACTTCAGCATGGATGGAAACTACTTCAGTTTGTGGAGGAGGTGACGTGTCTTCGACACGCTTCTGTTGATTTGGTCTAGGACGCCTTCGTCTTGGACCGGGTCCTTGAGATTGAGACGATTGGCTTTGTTGACTTTGACTTTGGACAGGTTGTCTCGTAGTTTGAAATCTGGGCTTCGGTCTCGCTCTTGCTTGTTCGAAATCTTCATCATTTGATTGACCGTTTATTTGAGCACCATGATCTTGACGAACTAAAAAGCATACACATAAAATTATTTGAGTATCTTTTATTTTATATTGCATTATAAGTCAGATTTAACAGTTGATGGTATGCTTATAATATTATAAGATACTAAAGATATCCGTTATAGATAAATTCCAAAGATCCTAAAAATTCTTAATGCTACATTACTGGAAATAAAATTTAATGTGAGCTCTATAGGTATAAAAACCGAGTTTCCATTATGTAAATCTATAATTTATAATACTTCGACCGCTTTATAATGTCGCTTTAACTAAAAATCACATTTTTCGGAATATCCAATCGAAGGTATATTTTCAGCTTTGGCAGGTGTTTTATTTTTTGATTTTCGCCATAACATGTTCTATCAATTGTAACTTTCCTATTCGCTTGTAATGGATTGTCAATTTCAACAAGGATTAAATACACAAGAGTTAAATCCTGATAATTTATGTGTAAACTGTAGAGTATACATATAAAAAGCTTATCCTTAAAGATTTCGTTATGTTCTCCATATAATTGATATTTGAAGTTTACAGAATCTTACAGATTTGTTTATATCTGCAAATCCTAATTCGTAATCGCATTTAGAACTTTTATGTGAACGAATGAAAGCTTAGCAGGGAAAAATTATTGAGATTTCAGTAGACAATTAAATTTTTTGAATGCAATGATTATTTTTTATGTGTGTATTTCATTTCATTTGTACTAGATACCGTAAAACTCAATTTTCTGCAGAATAAATGTAGCATCTGACTAAAAAGAACAAAGAAAATCGTAAAGCGAATCTTTTACAATGAACATAAACCTTTACCTTATTTTATTACTCTGTTGCACTGCAACGAGTCTTTTATTCTAGCACAACATAACATTCAACTCAGAAGACTCTATTTAGCCAGCAATAATGCAGAGATCTGATCTACGTATCTGAAACAAATCTAACATCCTAGAGAAATAGACTTGTGCTTTGTGCGTGTGCACTTTAATAATATGCTAGAACTTCTAGTAGCCATTAACATTACGATTACCACCTCGTGTGGCTCACATTCCTGCAGACACCATAAATACAAATAGAGTAGCAAAAATAATTACTCACCGTGACCGTGACTGATGCTATTACTTTTTGTTGTTGAAGTAGTTGTGGGCTTGAGACGAAGTCTATTGTTAGCAAAAGAACTGGTATGCGGAGTTTCAGACACTGCGTTATTCTGTTGATGTTGATTCTGTAAATGATTTGGTCTACGCAGGTTTATCTGTGGTTGATTGATGTTGTTGTTATTAAAACTAGGATGTGATCCAACATGGCTATCAAACATTGATGGACGATCGAAAATATTTTGAATCGGGTGAAGTGGAGCTGGGGATCCGTAAATGTGATTTTGTGCAATGGATTGTCCAGCATAAAGTCCTCCTTCTTTAGCTAACATTTTCCCAGCAACGTAAAGTGGTTTTCCGGTTTTCTTTGGTGGAGGTGACTCCGCAGTTGGAGGTTGGGGTGGAGGAGTTTCTCTAAATCTTTGATGTTGATTAATCCTTGATTTTCCCGTTGTAGAATAATTTGGCAAAGCATTTTGTGTTGGTGTCACACTTTGAAGAAGAGGACGAATGGGTTGAACTCTTCTTCCGGTATTTGGCGGTTCAGGTGGATCATCGTAATTAGCGAAACTGTTTTGTTTTGATGGAGCCGGTGTTCTTGATTTTGTCACGGGAGTGTCGAAATCGTATGTATCTTGAATGTTTTGATTTTTCAAGTCTTCATAATATTCATTACTTACATCTTCGTAATATCCTGGGACCATAGTAGTAGTTCTCACTGAGGTTGTTGCAGGAGGTGCCGTAGTGGTAGTGAATCTATTGCTTGGACGAAGTTTTGGTCTTTCGGGTCTTTCGGGTCTTACAACTCTTCTAGGAGCTAAGGTGGTTGTTGTGGTCGTCGTCGTTGTTGAAGTAGTTCCTCTTGTTATAGCTTGATTATGTTGTGGCTGTCTTGCTTCCTGATTACCACGATTCCGGGTTATACCTGGATTTCGTCTAAATGCCGAGTCAATGGGTTTCCTTGTTATTGGTGCAGCAGTTGTTGTTGTTTCTTCATCTTTTGGTGTCCTATTATCTTCCAACTCTGGGAAATGAGGTGGCAAAACAATATCTTCTTGAGGAACACGGTTTTTGGGGACAATGGTATTAACTGGCCTCAAACGAGAGGGAGGGTGGAAAGGATCTGGATTGAGGAATGGATTTAATTTCTGAATGAGAATAGGATCAGGATGATTTTGGTTGAAAAACTGTTGGTGATTATCATCATTATCATTCTGGTTATTGTCTATTATTGCCCCAAATTGGTTCCTTTGTGGTTGCTGCTGCGGTCTTCTGTATTGAGGATTAAAATCGTCTTCAAAATTATTTTGCTCTTGTAAGAAAGTAGGTATTTGTGGTCTTGATGTTGTCGACGCAGAAGGTCTTCTGTGTCTGTCGTCAATTGTTGGTCTACTTGATTGTTGATTGAGATTATTATGATTTCTTACTGTTGGAGAAATAGCATTGCTTTGATCTGGTGGAGGTTTCCTTTCGGAACTAGGTACGATTTCAACATTTGGTCTGGGAGTCACACCCGGTGGGTTGCGGTGTCTTCCTTGATCAAGGAAAGATGGAGGAGGGACAGCCTCAAATGGGTTATGTTGTTGTTGATTATGTTGATTATGATTAAAATTCAAATTCAATCTGGGATCAAAATCATTATCAAAGAAGAAATTGTTTTGATGTTGACGCTGTTGCTGCGCCGGGGCTAATGTAGGTTGAAATGGAGTCTGATGTCCTTGTAGCTGAGACAAAGGAGTAGGCAAAACGGTAGAAGTTGTTGTTGAAGGATTTCCTCTGGCTTTTGCGGGTGCAGCAGTTGAGAAAAACGAATTTTTAGTTTTGGTGTTCTTATTTTCCGTAGACAAATCATCATCTTCGTATTCAACATCATCATAAACATAAACGAAAGGTTCGTCACTGTTTGCACTGTTAGTGTTAGCAATGTTGTTATTATTTGCTGGACGAGTTTGCGATTGAGGAGCTTGATAATTCAAAATAGTCTTAGGTTCCCCTCTTACAACTGGCTTGAAAGAATTTTCAGTAGTTGTACTTCCAGAATGGTCAACTTGACTTGGTCGGAAATTACCTGGACCGGGATCTTCGACCGTGTTAATAAACCCTTGTGGTTCGAATTTGGTTTGCTGGAGATGTTGCGTGTGTCCGAAAATATTTCCTCCGTTATTCTGGTTAGCTTGATGCTGCAATTGAATTTGTGCCTGAGGTTGAAGTTGCTGCGGGCGAGGTTGTTGCTGATAAAACGACGGGAAAACTAAAGGAGCAGTACGAGGATCCTGTTGTGGCGCAGGGGGAACAATGGACTGGAATAAATTTTGTGGAGATGGTCTTGGTCCTTGAAACAAATCTTCTTGCACATTTTGTTGTCTTGCTTGATTATTCAATTGTTGTTGATGTTGTTCCTGTTGCTGACGAAGATATCTCTGTGTTTCTTGCTGGCCTAAAGGAATGTTAAATCCTCGGAGGTCGTACAAAGTCTGAGCAGCGGGTGTCAAATCCTGAACCAATGACGATCCTTTTCTCAATTGGGAGTTTTGTCCCGGATTTTGCTGTTGGTGCTTAGAAAACGCTGTTGGTGTCACCAAAGGGTTATTATTTTGAGTAAGATGGGGTGGTCTACTCATTTGTGTTGGATTCGGATGCGGAATATTGTGATTTTGGTTATTAAGAGGAATATTATTATGATTCGGGTTGGAATGAGGAATGTTATTATTATAATTTTGATGAGAATGAGGATTGTTATTATTATGATTATGTGGATTTGGATGATTTTGATGATTTTGATTGGGATGCATAGGCACATGAGGATAACCATGAGGATTGGGTCCACGTGGGGGCCTTCCCGGTCCATGATGTTGGTGTGGATGTGGATGGTCATGATGAATTTGGCGTGGATGCGGAGGAGGTCGTGGTCCTCTTCTCGGAGGATGACCATGTAGTTGACGACGAGGTGGTGGTGGGTGCGGTGGACCACGATGAGGTTTTAAAGCATTTGTCGTTACAGGCAGGACAATTACGATAATTGCTAAAAGTACAACTATGCTAGTTCCAACCGTCCAATTTCTCGTCCACCAGCCTGTGAAATTCAAAAAGTTCATACACATTACATATCTTGCTCATTTAATTTTAATGAGAATATTTTTTTATCTTCTACACACATTCGACGTGTACACTTCAGCATGCAATACAACTGCAACTACTTTAATAATCCTAAAAAATATGATGACACTATTGTAGTGCGTATAAAGGTTCTCCTACTTTTCTTGTTGCAGAAAAAGGTTGGATTTTCTCAAATTATGATGCTCTGATGAAAAGTCAACATATTACTTAGTTGATGATAATGACTATGACAATAATAACAAAAATGTTTTCATTCGTCTCTCTTTCTTACAAGTATCGTTTAATCATAGGATTAAAGCTTGACGGTTAAACATCGTTCGTACACAGCTCCTCTCTAAGAAAACTGATATCACAGCACAGCTGCAGCTGACAATTACAATGACCATTCTTCATTCTTCTTTAATAGTGCGGATGAAAAGTGCATTTGAGACATAATAAGCTGTCGTCTCACTGTCTAGTAGTTACAACAACTACAAACGGCACTTATAAAGCCATCAGAGAAAGATAAAATGCTATATTTACGATTAGATAGCGTGAATTAGAGAATTTTTCAATGTCAGCTATTTTATAGCCAGTGTGTATCTACAGAAATATCTCTCTACAAATAAAGTGGGCATGTAATTCAAGTGTACAGTGGAAAAGGAACTATTATAGCTTATAATTTTGTAAATGCATAACATTACACAGAGAAAAGAAAGGGAAAGAGTTGTGTTTGTTGTGTTATTGTGTGTCTGTGTGTCGTAGTAACTTTTTATTCGTTTCGTTGGACGATGCAAATGAACGCATATTATCAGTGTAAGTGTAGAACTACCTCTGAATGAAAATCCTATTCATGCATACGTACATAAAAGCGTCCCTGTGTTCATATTCCTTCAGCAATCTTTTAAAAGTGCATGCATCCTTTCATTTTTCACAAAATTAATAAAGAACGCTATTCCGTCCATTGTGCAAACATTTCATGAGAGGAGAATTTTTCCCGTTACGTTGTATTCTTATTACTGCCGTATATATATCGTATGTTTGCACTTTACCTTGCACTAGTACTACACAATAAGTATCCGCAACAGAAGCATTAAAGCGTTTATACACCTAGAGATACAAGAATTACTGGTGTACTATTCAAGTTTTAAAACGACTATCCGCTTTATACAACCAGACAATAATATCAAATCAACGAGACTTTCATTTTACATTCAATATTATTATGTTTACTTAATTTCTAATCTAATATCTCTTATGATTCGTTATGATGATGTAGGTAGTGCAGTAGTAGTAGGTATTTGCTTTCAGTATTTGTTCATCTGTATTTCTCTAAAAGCAAAGAATACAATCGACATTCCTCGTCATTGTACATAATATCATTCCATGTTTCAATGCACTTGTATGCATTTATGGTTTGTGGTTGCACACAAAGCACAATTATGCCCCGATCTTGTTTTCCTACATGCATAGATGCATCACATTCATATGTGTACATTTTTTTAGAAAATCTCGCAAAAAATCAAATAGAGTAATGAATTTTGCATAGAGTAGGATGAGAAAAGGGGAAGTGCCAAGCAAATAAATATTCAGGACAAGAGATTTGATATATCTACACACATGCAGATTTTGTAAAGATTTAGAGACTTCGTAAATGAAGTATCTTCAATCTTACAACTACAGGATAATAATTCCCTGTAACTTATATTTTCCATTATGTGTATGGGTTTGCTAAGTGCATACAGAAGATGTTAGCAGTGATTCTCATGCAATTTAAATACGTAACATGAAAAAATGTGCAAAATTTCTTAGACTGTAACGTAGATAGTGTGAGAGTGCTACTATAGCGCTTTGTCATCAATCAATATAAAAATCCTAATGTAAATTGTCACGTCCTTTTTCCTTCGTTTCCTTTCTCTTGCTGTACTTGACTTGGTTTTGGCATAGAAGATAACAGAGAGAAGTTTACTATTTTCCTTATTTTCTGTACGTTCAGTAAGCTAAAAAAATTCCTACAACTATCTGTACCTATATGGAAAATACACCTGGATTCCACAGAAAAGTAAAGCTAGAGCAAGTTATAAGTTTTACTAGAGTACAGCAACCTTAAGTTTTTACTTGTACTTGTTGATTTTGATTCGTGCCACTAAACTCAACTACTTAACGTTGCAGCACATAGAGAAGATACTTTGTACTTACGTAGAAAACTATATACTTCACACATATATAAAATATCGTTCTATTATGGTAGTTTTTACAATTTACAACTCATCTGTCTGTCATGTCCGTTTACCTTGCCAAACTGAAGTACAAAATCATTCATTATTAACTCAAAGAGCGTTGTGCTCATGTTGGCAACTACCACAACTTTACTTGACTTTATACCACCACCACGTTTATTATACCAAGAAAGTACCACTGCATGTACACTTACAACTAAGCAAACTGTTCCGTATGATGATTGTTAAGTGTGAGTGAGTCTTGAGTTCACGGTCTCCTAGTTTTTGCCCAACTAACCCATAAAACCATCTAATATCCTTTTAAACCTTGCATAGCATTACACACTAATAAGCTTTGCGACGCATAGCAAGCAACGTTACAGAAGCACACTGCAGACACACAGACACAAAATTCATGCAATTCTAACCCAAAAGTTAAAAAACTCAAATAATAATCATAATATTATAGGTGCTGTATGACAAAGAAAGACGAAGCCATAAAATAATGATAATGTATCTTTGTAAAGGAAACCGCAGCCTTCAATCTTAAAATAGAGAGATAGCAACCATGTACATGTATAAATATATATAGTTCATTAAAGTCATTAATATATGAATCTGTACCAAAATCTGAGTACCTATGAGATTCTTTTTCGTTTGCCAACATATACACAACAGTTTCAGAGTGGATGAACATACATTATCATTTTTTATACTCTAACCCTTATTACATACATGTACGTTTATATATACGTACGTAAAGGTAATATTTTTAAACTAAAACGCACATTTGTGTTACATTCGTATATTGTTGTAATGATGAGAGAATCAGAAAGGATATAATTTGTGGGGGCTTAGTTCTTGTAGGATTTCCTACTTTTTGGAATTACATCCATTCGTCTGCTTACACTATTACACACTCTACTAAACATATCGGCAGCAATTGAATAAACTATATAAGCGTGGTTACTGAACATGTAAAAGCTATTTTCATTTTGTGCCTAAAATCATAGCAATATTACGATAGAAATCAAATATTTAAGGAAGAGTACCCATCGATATACTATACCTACCAAGTACCATTTAAATCCAATTCATGTTTAAAGTCAAAAGTTAAGTACCTAAATTATTGGATGTAGTAGGATGTAGCTAATAGACACGTTTTACTACAGCGATTTAATTATACTTACCTAGTCATAGTATAGAACTACCTGAATGAAAGCGTTTCTCCTGCCTACACTTTTCATTCATACTTACAAAAACTTGTTAACTATGTCCATGCTTCTTTCGATGTATTAAAAAAGCTACCTAATGACCACATCTGCACTCTATGCAGTAAAAAACTACCTTAATCATAATTCTAGGTTTTCTGGTATTTAATGATTGCAATCTTAATGAGAAATTCAATCATGCGAGAATCTATACAAACTTTTTAGGTTTTAGTTGTTTGCTAAACCAGTAAGCAGGGACAATACGTTTAATAACCAAAAATGAGTGTAGTGTTAGATTTTATATACAGTAGAGAATTTGTTTCATGTATACAATAGAAAAATAAATTTTAGGATAATTTCTTAATAATTTTTTATTACATCGTATCACAGAAATATACTACTCATTAACATATTTCCGAGGTTGAAGAAGTCTTAAAAAATCAGATTGTTTAAACGTAAATAAGTTGCAATAGAATCTTATTTCCTATTTTGATTTGACAACCTTTGAATAGAAGATGATACAAGGAAGTTTGCAATTTCTTATGAAAATAAGTACTATAAATATCAGCAGGTAACTATACTTATTTTTTAACTGAAGGTTTTTGGAAACAGGTTTCGCAATCAAATAAATTATTTCATTTTCTCATCACAAAGAACACAGGAAATTAAAAGACAAATAAATATGCAAATCGCAACAATTCATGAAGATCAAACATACTCAGTGGTCTCATCAATTCAACCATGATTATTGTTGATTTTAAACACTTAAACAGTACTTGTGAAACATATAGCAGATGTAACACATTGTTACTTGTTTCCATTGAACTTGAAAATGTATAAGTAGAAGTAGATTTAGCATGTTCATAATTATTCATCATTCTACAGAAGACGTGGTCAAATATAATATGTTATTTACACACAGTAGCTCTTAACAGTAGTAAATTGCACTGTTTAATTTAATCCAACATTTTTTACATGTTGCCTTACAATCATTGATCCCCAATTTGTTAACGATCAATTTAACATACAGTATATATTTAAGATGAAATCAGACATCTATTTACCAACTCTGTTCACTGCAATTGTTTGTGACAAAACAAATTCTTATGGAGAGAGATCATTTACATCAGCATGAAGTAGGCTAGTGCATTATAGTGCAGTAGTAACTGTTGCGAAATGCTAAATACAGAATATTATAATGAAAGAATAGAAATGAAAACGAAATTCGACTTGGATTAATGTTCATCTTTCACATAAGCCTCTTTGTGGCAGTTACTAATGACATTGACATGTAAAGAAGCTTTATATGATTAGGAACAAGATATATAATATAAACAAAACAAGCTCTTATTAAGCTGTTCATAAAAAGAAGGTAATAAATGTCATACAGAACAAGAGAGCTAAAATGAAACCTCATTTTTATCTTTTTCATCAAAACAAAAGAAAAAGGCTGACAGAGACATCAAAAACATCATCAAGTAATCACCACGAGTAAGTTAAACATGAATTTTGCTACTGTTTTCCTTCCACAAAGAACTCACATTTCCCACAACACAGTAAACTTTTTGGTATCTTCTTGTTAACCATACTGCCACTATCTTCTGTATATTATGCGTTTTTCTTTCATTTGCATATGACTTTCGTACTTGTACGTTTTATGCACTTGCTTACGCATTTGTGGAATATATTTTGTGAAAACAAGCACATAATTGAGTTGTATACGTAAATCAGTGTGTTTATCTCTTTCTGCACTTCTAAACAATGGCATATACCAAAAATGTTACATATATCCCTATATCTATGTGTATAAATCCCACATATGGTGGAGTAGTAGCCACATCAAGTACTTAGAACGTAAAAGCTACTTAATTATTTCATTTCACAAGTTACAACAATTGTGTACAAATTAGTAAAGAAACGAAAAGAAATGTGTTAAATTATACACGTCATGCACAGAGTTTCTTGGAATGAATCAAAGCCAAACTAAACCACAGGCAAATTGAAGCTGTGGAAAGATGCTAATTACAATTATATTATTCTTTTTCGTGGTTTGGTCAGAGAATGCAGCTGCTGGGGTGTATATCGTAACTATTTAAGTATAGCATACATACAGATATGATTTTATTATTAGGTTGTACTTGTCCACGTACATACTTCATCATACTTATGTTATGCAGTTAAATTAAATACGATTTCGTGTAGTAGTAAGATTTTCATTTTCGTTCATTTGCAGATAGTTGAGCTTATTAAGTTCACACATTCTTTTCATTAGATTATACATAGAGGTTTAACATTCATGTCTCGCAAGAGTAGGAATGAGAAGAGCAATATCAACAACAAAGTAAAGTCATCTCAACAAAATATCTAGGTAAGTAAGCAGAAGGCCAACAAAACACATGTACTAAATAAATTCGTTGTGTGTAAACAGAACGCACAGTCACCATAATAAAACTCGATTTCACTGTATTCACTTTGTATTTTCTTTGGAATGCTCTTAATTTACTTTTGTACACGTGCTATCCCTCCCTGCATAGTATTGCAATGTAATGCAATTAATACCACAGGGAATGCAATGCAATAGGCAACATGTTCCACAATAATAAAATAATAACACAGGGCGAAGAAAAATATATGTTATTCCAAAGTAATCCTTCGTGTCTTTTCATTTTCTTTTCAATAACACAATCATCACTTTATTACTATTTAAATAAATTCAATAGAAAAATTCAGAACACTTCTTGATAGAGTTGCTACATGTTTGCAATCTAAATCTATACCTTGAGTGGTTGAGATACACACAAAAACAACTTTTTTTATTAGTGGCAATTGATATTAATTTGCAAATGTTAAATGAAAACGAAAATATTCTATATAGAAGCTTATACATCAAGGTAAATACTAGCAGCTTATATAGGACTTATATAGAATCGTGAATTCATAAACAGAGAATTCAATTTATGGCATTCAAATTGTTATATGCGTCTTTGTTGCAGAAGAAGAGTTGAATTTCAATCAAGACTAAACATACGTCTCATGTTAA
This sequence comes from Pogonognathellus flavescens, assembly GCA_019776165.1. NCBI lineage: Eukaryota > Metazoa > Arthropoda > Collembola > Entomobryomorpha > Tomoceridae > Pogonognathellus > Pogonognathellus flavescens. The sequence continues at coordinate 22,172 of JABASD010000191.1, forward strand.
ATTAAAGACTGTTCTGCAACGATTATTACTACATACAGACATGGAGTGAAGTGTTTGCAATAATATTCGCTTAATAAAATAAGTAGGTATTGTATTGTTTCCTATGGAAAGTGAGAGGATTTTTTATGCATCGTGAAATGAATAGTAATAACACTAAAGTGCGATTCATTCCACACTAAAAGAGACTACTTGCTTTACTACGGTGAATATTGAATGTTTATGAAATTAATGAAATCGTGATGTGTGCATGACAAATTTAAGGACATAAACATAACACTGTGATAAATTCACTTTAAGTTTGCCCGACGGGCTCAATACTAAAATGCATGCCGAATACCAGCACGGTCATGTCTCCATTCGTTGATTGTGTATTTATTTAGAAGAACATAATAATATTACTGTTTTCAATTATCATCATGAAGGTTCTCCTTCATCTTTTAAAGCAATACACAGTCATGTACATTCAACTATCCATCATGATGGCAAAGTATTTCTTTGAGTACCAAGAAGTGTTGAGTGTTGACTGTGATCTTCTATATACAAGATTTTCACAAATGTTTCTTTAGCCATAAACTTTATTATATTATTGACTATTTCAGTCTATTGAGAACAAATTCATGTACGCGAGAATTTCTACACATACTTATTATTATGTTTTGCAATAAAATAAGTTATAAATTCGAATAAGTATTAGAACACATAAAGAACCAATTGTATGATCACCAATGTTCCAGTTTCACCTATTTATTACTAACTATTGCAATTTGCAAGTTTGAACTAATTTTTGTCGAGAGGATCAAAAATATTTCATTAAGAAATGCTGCTCTACCAACTAATTACAAACAACAGTAATTTGCGGTAGGATCATTTCTATGGTAGAAAATTTTCTCAAAAAGGTTGCAATATATTTATGATTTTGCTAGAGTACAGAGGTAGTACAGTAAGTGTATGAATGTGGATACATAAAAGATTATTAGGTTAAGAATTTACATTCACTTAAATCAATTACTTCGAGAAAATCTTTTGAAACTATAATATGAGTAACATTTTGAGCTTTATTTGTCTCGAAGAAAAGTTTCCGTTGTGTACCAACCGCTAAAAGGATGACATGACACATTATTAGTAATTTCCATTTATTAGTAGCTAGTTAAGGCAGAGTAGAATTACAGCAATAATGTTTGCAAGTTACAGTTGCAAAGCTCAACGAAGAAAGAAGAAATTTAGAAAAATCTGTAATCAAGAAAACAATTGCTAATCACAAATTCATTTGAGGACAACATACACAGTAGTTGGTTTGTGTATCATAAAACATGTTAAGCATCAAACACCCTATGATTAATATTATGACTGTGATTATTGTGTGATTAGCCATTGACTATATCCACACACTCACACACGTGTGTGTGCTCTCTTGTAATATTCCTTTTCATGCGGACTCTCTGTGGCTTCTTTTAATTTATTGTTAGCACAGCCAGTAGTTAAACATAATAATATCGCATACCCCATATATATACTTGGCAATAAAGAAGACCATTGTAAGTCGGCAGCATCAATTCAATAAAAACAGCTTGTGCTAACGTGACATGAAATACCTGACTTGTTTTCAGCTTCAAATAGTAGCAATGCACACTGTTATTATATATATTCACAATATTTTATCAAACAAACTAATCTCCTTCACATAGGACATCAAAGGTGCATATTATACACAAGTATATATATATACCTATATACCTACACAAAAAACAACCGTGCTACGACACTCCTACCATATAAATGTACAGAAAAAATTATTGTTAGGTTAGGCATTACTGATATTACATTGCAGTGCAATGTTTAACTTCTTACGGAAATGTTCTTCCGCTCATTCCGTAATCCTGATAGTAAATATGCCAACTCGAGTAGTCGCGACCATTTACTATTACTCAGGTAGCAATTCTCTGTAGAAATTGCAACATATATCTATCTAAGGTATAAGTATAATATAGGTAAGTGTGTATGTAAGCAAAGTACTTCTGAGCGAACGAAGAACGAACGATCCCATCACTTTTGCTTTTCTTCCACATAATTCACCAACAAATATAGTTAAGTCAAGTCAGCTCAGGTAAAAGATAAGTAATTACAGTATATATGCCTGATATATATATAAAATATATCAGGCTTAAGCTCAATAGCATAGATACTACAGTAATTTTGCTATTATAAGGATTTGCAAATTACTACAGCTATACGTAAATGAGTTAAGTGTCCGATTGTGAGTTTATGTGCGTTATTTCGTTACGAGAACATTAACTACATGCATATACACAAGAAAACAAAACATTACGCTATATATATACTGTACATTTAAAAGAGAATGAAAATGATTAGTTCATGAGAACCAACTGAAGAAAGTTGAGTCAAGTCAACTAGAAAGAAATAAGGAACTTCCGAAAGAATCTTAATACCTATATAGCGTGAATATAATATAATATATATATACCTATATAGTAAAGTCAGTAAGGTACGTTTACATTTATTTAAGTTCAGTTTTACTTTACTCTCGCTGAAATTGACTCGAGAGTCTCTCTTTTCTGTAATGTCATGCCGTGCAGTAAACTTGTCTGTTGTATTTAACGTGTAAAGCCAAGCTCAACCAGTTTGTACACATTTTACAGATACCTGTGTGCATAAATTTACTGCACACATGTATTTTGCTATTTATTATCGTCATATAATAACATTACACTATTCATTTACCATATAGGTACCTACCTAGCTGTGTTTTGTATTTGTGATTACATTTTAAGTGAAGCGAGCTAAACACAACAACACAGAAAATTGCATTAAACACAATTACATGTAAATACTACGTAACGTAATAATGCAGTACTGTAGTAGAGGTAACTCTCGTCGTCAGGTAAAAAGAGGTTTATGACATTTCTTCCCTGCGAAGACTTTAATGCAACTACTGTATTAAAATTTACTATTATTTTACCTCCTTATGCATTCATTGTAATAAAACAGAGTTTTGCATGTAGGTATAATATACACAATGCTGCTATCCTGGGTGCTCTACTCTACATACTATGTAATAGTATTCTCTGTAGTATAATATGTGAGACTTTTCCTTAAGTTTACTTTGACTTTGTTACTTGTTATTACCATTTTATTAGATCGGCTGACTTAACTCTGTTGGTAACATTTCATAGTACAGTAGTATGAAAAATGTCTTGGCTCCGTATAATTCTACTATTGCTTAATTTCATTCCATTTTTCAGAGATAATCAAACGAGAACGTCAAACTAGCTTTATAAAAGAGATCGTTACATTTAAACGTGCATTACATGCATATTCAGATGTAAATGAAGACAGGGGTAGAAAATAATCAGTAAAATATTCCTTAAACTTCCCTACGCAACTGTGGACAAGTGATGTTCACCTACATACCGCAGCTATAAGTCAAGATCACTTACATAAAACGAATATTGTGTATAAATCATGCCCGCAGTAGTATTTCACGTACACGTTATCTTTACACAGAGGTAGAAGATAGATAGGTACATTACCCATATAGGTACACACACAGAGTATGGCGATTAACACAAATACTTTTATGAATGACAGTCAAGAAAAAATAAGTAGGTATGCAATATATAGACATATACCTACAGACATATATAATCTAGTTGGTGAATTCCCAAATGCAATCTTTTTGGCAAACGCCAAGACTTTAGGCACATAGGTTTGTCATTTGCGAGCAAATAACAGCCCCGTTGTACATCATACTCATAATGTGAGTGTTGAGACTTAAGAAAAAGTAATTCGAGCAATAAACTTATTTAACTATACCAAACAGACGTAATACGACATACATGTATACATACCTAAATATATATTACGTTTTGATTTGCCTTATAGTAATATATGCATTTGGAGTCTAGAGATATACCTTGTGTCTTTGGTTTTACTTATCTGCATGTTAAATTATTACGTTATGTTATGTGATTTGATGTTACGCTTAGGTAATCTAACTTGGGCAAATCTGCACCTTTCCACAACACAACCTACGATATCACAGAGCCATTACCATATGTCAATCGCTTATCGTGACTTATATAGCATTACATTACAATTACGATATATATTGTGTGTGTACGTAAATAAGTATAATGCTTGCATGCAAATGAATGCAGTTTCTTTTACTCCTACTACATACTGTAGCACTATTTAAAGCTGTGCAATGCAAAAATGCTTTACACAGTACACGTAGGTAAAATAAGAAAGAGAGAAGACATATTATTGCTTTATAGTGTCACACAGGCTCAGCAACATCACAAAGTACATGTAAAAAGTCAGAATACAATCAACAATATAAGAGTATGTAAGAAATGACCAGGCCAGGCCAGACCACACTGTGTGGTGTTCTGTATGGTATACAGAACAATTTATTTAATGTTGAACTAATGCTAATGTAACTAACCTAGTATATCATTTAATGTCAATAGTTAGCGCGTTAATTCCATGTTGTTTGGGAAGGATGAAAAAATTTGTTTGTATTTATTGGTCATGCCTTATTATTATTATCACATCACATGATGGCAAATATACAATTGTATAAGTAAAAGGTCTAGTTAGATTAGTAGAGTAACTACTTACTGTTACTGCTTGTCTCAAATGAAAATTGTCATTCAGAACTCATTTGACATGAAAACGACTGCAAACTATTGTTTACATTTGGAGATGCAAGGCAAACACATTCACAAAGTACATAATTGAATATTTAAATACTTTTTACTGTATACACTTAGCTATTCTTTATACTCACAAATAAGTAGTAAAAATATACGATTTTATTTATATTATTATGTATATAGAAGAATAAGAACCACATTTATTTAATATTATGTACATGCATAATAAATTGCAACTCATTTATCACATTTTGTGATTGTGTCTCTGCTGTCTTCGTGTCTGTGGTATGTAGTATTGATAAAATCTAAAAGGAATTGTTTTACTATGTGTTACTAAACAAGATTCAAAAACTACTCGCATATTTCATATGTATTTACGCTACTTGTTATACCAACAAGGATTATATTACAATATTTACTTTTCTTGGCAGTAAAGAAAATGATGGAGTAGCACAATACTACTTTAGTAGGTACATAATAAAATATGGTACATTTAACTGTTATTATATGACTGATGGATTTTTTCAACTATGCCTACGTACATACAAATCTAAGTAAGCAAAGCAAGTGCGGATAATAATATTATTGTTGCACACAAAAAGCAAAGTGCACTTTCATAAAAGATTTTTTGCCAATCAACCAAGCCAAACCAAAAAAGTGAGCCGGGGTCGTACTAGAGTCTGTTGAATATAGCCAGTGGTAAATGAGATGGAAATCAAATCAAGTATGGAAGAATGACGAAGAGTGACGAGGTGAATGAAATTATGTCTCCATGTCCTAATGTCATGAATAAGCAATCAATTACATTAATACTGCTATGCTCGCTTTAATTTTCGAGTCTCTCGATTCGATAATACAGATAGAACAATACTTGAGACAATGCGTTAGTTTCAGTCCAGTAAAATACCTACAGGAATTCTATAAGTCTTTGTAAGTGCATTTCTAATTCATTGTGGTTCAAATACCTATATAGATAGAATTTCGAGGAATTTAATACTAGAAGATCTGTTATTCTTGATACAGAATAAATTTCATGCAATACAAAATACAATGCGTATTTAGCAAAGACTATATGTGCAGTAGTTATTTATACCCAAGTATTAAGTACTACTATAGCTAATAATAAATCTGAAATAGAATACACACACTTTAAGCATATCTGTGTAAAATAATATACATGCAACAAAGGAATAGTACAGATATAGAGATTAGTAGAGCAAGAATAATCTACAACCAGTCTGATCCACTCAAGTTCGACATGACTTGACACTCGAGGTTTAGTAATGCTCAAGTGAATTTAACATCAGCTTCATCTTACTCTTATTACACTCACGCTCTGCAAATGCATCGTCTACCAAAATCTACCACTAAACACATTGCACTAAAATTCTTCGTACTTTACTTACTAATATAATATGTTCTCTTAAAGAACAACACAAGATTGATAGAGCATCTTACGAAGTTGCAACAATACGAAAGTCATTCATCAGTGTGTATAGTAGTATGTGTTTTGCTTTACTTATGGTTAATATATGGTAATGGTAATATTACTGCCTCCTTCTCCTTTTTTTAACTTTATTAAGTGCTGTAGTAAAACACTAATGGGTACTTCGGTGATTGCACTCGTGTGTGTAAGTATAGATCAAGCCAAGTGTTATATTAGAGTGTAAGGTATAAGGATATAGAACTGTACTGTTGTAGTAGTGGGTGCTCCCCGTGATTTATTGTTGTGTTGCATGATTATTAGATTAGTACAGAAACAAAGAGTCGAAGCTACAATTAGCGATTGTGATACATTCTATAAAACAATAAGACCAAGTGGAGGAGACGATAAATTCTATATACATATTATTAAAAAAATGACTAACTATATTTAATATGGGAGAGTCACTCAATATGACAGTGAGTCACATATTAAGATCTTATAGGCAGTCAATAACTGTGAGACTAACTCTTTTTAAATGCTAAATGAATTAAGTACCTATTACGTTACAAGCAAGTTTAATTTTAGTAGGTATAATGGGTATTGCAAACCATTTTGTAATTTGGAGAATTGTTTTTGTTCAGTCAAGCTATATGTATGGTAGAAAACAATTCATTAAGCGAACAAAAGGTTTAGTAGATATAGAAAAGGAGAATAAATACAGGCTGAATGGTCCAATCTGGAATGAAATTGAAATTAAAGTAGAGTAACTATATGTACAAATAGTTATACTATAGACAAGAAATTTATACTGTGATTGTTACACATACAATGTCGAAGATAAACTAAACCTTGTGGCAAAAAATCAAAAGTCAAAATCAGAATATGACATAATCTAAGGCAGGGCTAAGTTAAGTATGACAGATTTGATCCTCCAGTCACGTTACACATGAAATGGCAAGATATGAGTTTATAATATGCATTTATTTATGACAAGTGCATTGGCACATAATCTGTAAGGGCATCATGCAAACATTTTCTTATTTGTTCATACAACAACTACAATTAGGTACGTAAGTAGTACACAGTCTTGTAACACGTAAAAGCAAAGAAGGTTGTTGTTATTGTGGCATGGTAAGTACATAATAATCTAGACGACACATTATTGCCAAGAAAATATTTTGCTGCGTCCTGAATGCCATGAAAATTGATTTTGCTACGGTTTTGCTCAAATTCCTTATAATTCTCGCAAGTGTTTGTATAGCTGAGCATAGGCTGAGCTTCGCCATGCGTATCTTGACTTGACATGTTAATTTGTAAATGCCCATAGAGCCTGTTTGCTTACTAAATCCTTTCATCCTTCGATAATAATAATATTATTATCATATTATGCACTTAAAAGATTTACTGCGACGAAGAGTAATTTACAATGCTGTTAAAGCTTCTTACGCACACATTGTGTATGAATCACAGTAAAATATTCATAAGAATATCCACAGGGGCTATATATCATGATAGATGTTCAATGAATATATTTTGTATGTTTAAGGTTTTACTATGCCTATTAATTTACGCAATGGCAGATTTGCCTGTACTAGTACTAATTGTTAATTTACTTTATTATCAGAACTGTCAGAGGAACCTTCGCAAAGGAAAATGAACAACATCGACACGTTACAATCTACAATAATCATTTTTAATTGCAATAGATTTGTGATGTGTTTATTTTCTCTGTCGCTCTCTGTGGGAAACATTTTTCATCTTGAGGATTAGTGATTAGACTTTTTTCTGTTGCTGTGTGTTATTGCACAACTTTTTTGTCCATTATTATGGGTGGGGCAGTCTCGCGCAAGAAATTATAACACTTTTGCTACCTAACTTACATTATTACTACTACCTTGCATATTTTTACTCAATACGTGAGCTAGGTATGAGGCATAAACATAAAAATGTTGCAAATAGCCACATATTATTGAAACTGAAGGTGTTTAAGATATCAGATAAGCCAAGCTTGAGTAGTCATGATATTCGCCCTGGAATCTATATAGAAAAATGGAAAAACTGTCTGAACATGATATAAATGTAAGGCAACTGAACAACCTTCAGAATCACTTTTACCATTTTTTCAATTAATAAAGAATTCCATTAGTCTGCTGTGCTTGAAGTTCCTAATTACATTGGAATGCTGCATTGACATACAAAATGCTCTTCAATATTACGAAACTGAATCAACTGCAATGCAATCTGAAGAAGCTATACCTAATTTGCACCGTATAGCAATAATGATGTCAATATGCATATAATTCCTTCCAGGTTCGCCTGATTGAGTATGCACATAGTTAGTTTTGCCTTAACAAGGGTAAGAAACATAAAAATACATACCTACACCACAGCTGAATTGTTAACAGATACTTCACATGCAAATACTTAGCATACCTGTGCTATTTTAATATACAAAGTAACAATAATGATACTTAATATATAGCTCGATGATTCCTATTCATTTCACTAGTTCTACTCTCACAGCCAACACTTACTTGGTCTGTCCAAGTAGATATTTGATTTATATGTAAGTGCATGACAATAATTATTGGTGTAGACCGGTTTCTTTGTTTACAGTGAATTGAATATTACGTATAAGACATCGCCTGTCTCTGTAATGTGCGAGATCACTTGCTCAGCTCACGTAGAACAGATTGTACAGGATTAGACTAAATAACATGACAGACAAAGTGAGTAAATAATGATTTGCTATAGGCACATAAAGTACTTACACAGCTTATAAGCTTATATAAGCTTATATAAACGTACAGAAAGAACAGTCATACTATCGGGCCATTGCATTGCTAGAGACGAAATTGTGGACAACCTTGGTGGCATGGACGCAGGTCAATTTCTCATTAATTTAGATGGGAATTAGAGAATCGATCTGTTGGATCTAGCCTTAACATATAAGTAAATATCTTAAGGCGGTGAGTACCGTATTATTCGTTATGTAAATCCCAAACTGTAATTTGTAGCCATGTCTAGAGGAATATTTATAGAATGAGGAATCTGAATTTGCAATCTGTACAGAGTAATTTGCACATGTAAGGGATATTATTTATAAATAGTGAGAATATTTAATGTAACTACCTATAATTATTAGTTCTTGCGATTTTTTACTACTCTTATTATTTCCAAAGTCCTTAAATGAACGTGATATTATTGACGGCAATTGGTAGGTACTCATTAACAGTCGCATTTATAACAGAAGTATAATCTTTGTTCATGATGCTTTCGTGCTGTTTTGTCAGTTAAAGGCGTAGGCCAAGAAATTCCGATTTTCATGACGAGAAGGATCATTTGACGTTTCTGATGGGCTAACTATAAGCTATAGAGGCATAAAAGACATATATTTTACGTCAAGGTTGCATTGATTCCTTAAGCCTTAAGGGTTAATTGTAATTGCTCTCATGCTTAATATTAATTTTATGATAATTAAGTATTTTTGCTGTATAAAAGAGTATAGAGAATGTGTAGCTCTCTATGCTATCATCCTCTTTCGCCTGAAGTCACACCATAATAATGAGTTAATGTATTGCCTAATGAGATAATGCATGAGAATTAGGATTTGATTGGATTTTTAAGTGAATTTCGCAACCAGCGTTGTCAATAAGGTAAGTAGGAGTATATAAAGCGATAGATTTTATGGTTTATTGTTTAGAATTTTTGGGTACAAGTAGGTAGGTATGGTATGCTTTGTTTGAGAGATAATGAAATGCATAACTTTTAGGAAAATTGTTTAAATTATTGAGTTTTTAAATAGGTAAGAAGGCTAGACCCGCTAATTAAGGTCTCTCATCTTCACCTTCATAGTCACAAAATAGTACAAAAACATTTACCTAATTTCGTATTCAAGATTTTTAAGATTCCTGTACCTATACACGAACACAATCTCCTTTTCATAGCCTTTACAATATTAAACTAAACTTGAAGATTGAACATTGAGCAAAGCTAACCAAAGCTAAACTTTGCATGTGAAATTGGGGAAATGAGAACCACGAGCAGAGTTATTAAAGTTCCAAAAACAATTAGGTACGCTAGCTAGTTAGTTGTGTAGCTACAGCTAGTAGTATCTACCATTTCATCTATTTGTACCAGAGTACTGCCATTCCTGCATGCAAATTATTTGTTTTTTCACGCTACATTAAATATATTCCACATTGATAGTTTCATTAGGTGAAAACAGGCATGAAAATATTTCCTGTAGTTAATTTATACGGTTTATTAACGCTGAACGAAGGGAATAAGAGAAAAATGCCAATTTTATTTGCAAAATTTGCGATCTAATTGCAAGTGTACGAGACAACAAGTATATAGTAACGTATACCTTTGTGTAGGTAGCTAATAGGTAGCTCATGCATTATCCACATGTACACAATACACACACTATTTACAATGATCAATGGAAAATTAACGATTCGCAATTATCAATTCAATTGCTCACAGTATCACAGTGCATTCTATATGCCATTGCTTTGCCTATATGTCTATTGCACCTAACGAAACTTTCTTATCACAATAATAATGCAAACACACTCAGACACAACAAATACAAACACGTACCATTACAATAACCAAGTACTACTGTACTACTCCAACGGATAAGAATACAAATGCATTTAATTTTTTACTCACCTCTACCTATAATTAAGTTAAAGTGATAATAAGAATACAACACTCATACAAACACACACATACCCAGAAAGTTTCACAAGTATTAATTTGGTTTGGTTGTGGACTTACCTAATCTCATTTTATTTTTGCTTGTCTTCAGTTCATTTTCCGTCGATGAGAAAAATGGTTTCCTCATATTAGCAGCTTGACTATGCGCACAAATTGTGCTACAACAATCAGGAGTTGTAGCACAATCGTAAAAATTATTCTTGTTAGTGTTCATCACTTGAACCATGACTGCATATTAATATTGAAGACTATTATTGCTTGCAAGTAGTACAAAAGATAAGAGAACTTAACAACGTAGAATGTGTAGCATATATTATGCCTTCTTATGGGTTTTGTTGGGTTTAAAGCCGAAGCTCTCTGAACAAGCCCTGCGGAAAGAACAGGGCAGGATGCGGAAATAGCACTGGTAATAATGATTTTTATAGATAACTCAATACACACTCACACCGCTTCACTCAGCACTGTAATTACTTCTTCAACTAATCACTCATTGACTTGTAGAGACACAATTCTCAGATAATTCCAAAATTAAATACGCATTATGCAATGCTAATAATTTTTTGCAAAATTCTTCCACAGTAAAATGTACCTGAAACTACTAACAGAGATATTCTAGTAAAAGTACACGCAAATGTACACACTTTCAATGGAAGTATTGACTAGTAGTTAATAATAATATGTAGAACTCGTTCACAGACAATTGCAACACAAAACCAGATGGGTCAATAATTCTTCCCGGAATTATTCTTCCTTCGAGAATGTAAGGGATTTTCCGGAATATTTTCAGTCTGATCCAGAAAAAGTTGCAAAACCCCAAGTCAATGTATTGTATGATGAAGAATTCCAAATGTTGATGTTGAAAAATAAAGACAGTCCTTATTTGGTAAATTGGTCTCACGAAAAACTTTTCTTTTCAATTCAATTAACAGATGGCCAAGAAACGATTGCGAGATTTCGTTCAGACGAACGAACCTCGAGAAGAAAGTCCAAATTCAGCACTGAATATGATCTCAGGTAGAAATGGAAACAACAAGGAAGCGGAACACTGGATTGGCTGGCGAATGTAAAACAAAATCAGATCAAAATCAATTCCATAGGTATTATATCGGTGAGTAATGTGTTAAGAATAGAAAACAGAACTCTAGTACACGCTACAAGGTAAAGGTAAATAATTACTATATGTAGTACACCTAATTGTACACCTACAAAACTTTAGTAAGTCAAGTTTGGACTGACAGTAGATAGACGTACAATATTAATTTAAACCTAAAACTAAGGCAGAACAAGCAAAATAAACTTTGTACTCCCAAGACATGGTACATAACAAGATACAAATACAAAGAGTCTCATTAAATGAACTCCTTATCTTTTTCAGTGTACATTCCAAGAAAACTAAACCAAATCAAAACTACTAGCTATAATAAACGTACACACAAGTTTACCTTACTTATTATTAAGAGTTACTCTGCTCTACAGAAATTTTTTGGCTAGTAGTAATCACCCACCCTCAACTATTTCTTCTACTCCTCTCCTAGCTATTTAGGTACTGAAATAAATGAGAAATCTTCCGTCAAAAAAGATTACCTGTATGCACTCCTTCTATATACTACGGTCACTTCGTTAGTACTCTTCGTACAAGACTACTAATCTTGTGCATACACACTGACTTACTGACTTACAGACGCAAACTAAACAATATCTGCTATGTCTGTAATGATTGCACTAATTCCTATCTCTGTGTGTGTGCCTTACTGCTGAAAAATGAAAAATATCTCATGTATCGACATAATACCTATATAACATACGTACAGTAACAATAACAAGAAAAAGGCTATTGCCTTGCTTACTCTGTATATTATTCTATTCTAAAAGTTCACAATGGAAAATAATAAGCTACAGTAAAGACCTGTATTACCTACACACACGAGCAAAATTGCAACTCTACCATATATGCGAAAGAAGAAGAAGAATACTGCATTATCTATGTATGGTATTACCTCGCACTATTAGAAAGAAGAAGAATCGAGTGCTAAAAAGGGATTTTTCCTAAAGATGCTTTATTTTATTACTGAAGAACAGGATTGCCTGTTATTAGTAACTAGCCTGTTTGGAATCGTACATATTACACAGAAAAGGTAATTGTAATAAGGTTTGTTAGCCTACAAAGGTATTATTGTGTATACTCACTCGTGTGTTCCTCTCTCTCACTCTCCTTAGGTGTGATATGATATGTTGGCTTGTCTTTTTGTATTGTTAGTTTAACAGCAGCAGCTCTGGTCGCTCTGCCTTGTTGTTAAATGGGGCTACTTGGAACGCACTAACTGAGACAAACGCTCGTTATTTCTGCTCGACTCGAGCTTTTCATATCAAATGATAATATTTGTCGACATTACCAGACGAGTTAAGTTCATTCTTCTCTCTCTCTCTCTCTGTGTAAGTAAGTACGTGTATGTTAAGTAGTTATTGTACCACTAGGTAAGTAAGTAAGCTATATTGTAAATGTATTTCTTAAATGAAAAATTTCTACCTTTACTTCTTTACTTCACTTACCATTAAAGTCCACCACTACTACTACTACTACTACTACTACTGCTACAACTATTAATGCAGCGTATGAGGCATCAGAGAGCTTAAACGTGAGGTGATATAGAAATATACATATATACATTATAAAACTGTGTACATTGTAACTTGTATATTGCAAATGCTAATACTTAAACTTGACAAGGTACATTCACAGTGCCTATTATATACTTTTACTACAGAGTCAACTTGTGTACTCTGAAAGAATGAATTTACTACGTAAACTACTGCTGCTGCAATGAAATGAACACATAGAACAGAGAAGAGGGTGAGACGAGGAGTAACAATAATATAATATCACAAGGTAATAATAATATTGTAATATGTGGAGTTTGTAGTAAAAAGGGTTACATTCATTTAGTATTGGCAAGATACAGCTAAGTAGAATTTAGTTTGCATGAAATAGGAATGTGGAATCTTATTTTGCCGCAATTTGCTATGTGCGATGTAAGTACGTGTCTTCCTATCTGTCCTTAAGGAAGAATATTCCCAAGTGTTCCTTCAATATAGTAAGCAGAGCTATAAATGCAATAGTAGTAATGCTGTGGCTTTTATGGAATTTAGAAATGGATTTTGCAAGCAATCTTGTGTATTACAAATAATATGTGTACTAGTATACCTACTACGACTAGAAACTTTACGTGAGTTTATCTGTTTTGTTGATGAGCATAAAACATGTACTTAGAGTGGGAATGCAATAGTACGTGTAAATATATACGCAAAACGTAAAGCTGAGTTTATGTTCGTAAGTGTAGTAAGTGCCAATGTACTTTTTAATAGAGTAGAAGTACGTAAGGCATATAATACTGCACACTTTACCAGTTAATGTTATATTTATCGTCAGTTTGTACATTATTAAGTATGCTGTGAAATCAAGGAAAGATTCTAGATTAGTAATAAGATTCTCACTCGTGCTTTGTAAAAGTACAGGACGATATCAACATTGTACCTAATTCCTATTTATCACTACTGGTACAATTACCCATTGACTTACTGAGCAAAACTGTACGATATATTTGTAAATGCACGCAATAATAATATGGCTAGATCCAATGCGGCAAACAAATGGCACGTTCTCGTTCGTTCTTTTAGTTTCTAATAAAAAAGGACAGGGAGGAACTGTATGACTGTAAGAGTAACTTTTGCCGGAGGGGAAAAGGCGTCCCTGTGTACAAATGTACAATCGCACGTTTAGCATTTTTACAACTTTACGGAAGAATTTCGCCGAATTTTTTCTAAACGTTATCGGCTACGGTCAAATTGGCATTTTGGGTTGATTCTGTTTATTTTTTTGCTCTGTTAACTTTTTGCTTGGGAAAAAAACCAAATCTAAAGAAGAAATAAAGAACATACTGAAAAAGAATGGAATTCCATTATGGAATCCACTTTCTTCACTATATACTACAAACTACACATCTTCTACCATTGTGCACATAAATTCTCGAAATATTTTCAGATTGATACTATAGATATTTTATTAGCTATAAAATGCTCGACTACTGTGAAATTAATGAACTATTGCAATAATATCAGGTAAAGGTAAAATGTACAAATGTAGCATGCACAATAAAAAGTGGAAGAAGAAGAAGACTCAACTACACACAATTACTAATTGCATTTATTACTACAACTATACAACTAATGGGACTGAGTATGCCTTTAGTGCAATAATGAAAAGATAAATGACGAATTAAAAGATTAATTTCTTTGTCCATCCTCAATTCTACTTTTTTACTGGTATATATTCTTTATCTGTTAATCATCTCTTGTATTGTATTGTAAGTGTTTCATCGGCACAGCCAAGTAGTAGTAATAAATGCACTTGTTCACAGCAAAAAGCAGCAATTAATACGCATTACATGCCTATTTCCATTCATATAGAAAAATTAAAAACAAGCAGAAACGGATTAAGAGATTCTCTAATGATTGAGATGGTTGACTTGCCTTGGCTTCATTGTACTAAAGTACTCCTACAGACAGAGATGAGCAATATATTATTCTCTAAGTACTTAATGTTCCAAGAACAACACAAGAAAATTCAATAAACTCTCACATATATCGGAAAATGTAATTGATCACTCATAAAACTTTTATTTCGGTTGTAGTTGCCTTTAGGTCTGCAGAACATGTAGCTCCAGGCTCTGTAGACCATGCTGTAAAAGTGTTGCAAAGCAATATAAAGGAAAATCGTTTATTAACATCATCATACGTAGTATATACCTACAGAGACATACCATATACTAATGTATAACATTGATATACCATCAACTAAGCAATTAACTCTTCACTTATACCATTTACTAGGTATTTATTTGCTGGTGATAATGCAATAGTGCTGCCTAGGTACCTATGGACAAGTCTTTCCACTACAATTCGCTCGTGATTGAAATATAGTAGATCCGAAATTACTAATGCATAAAATAGTAAAGTGAGTATTTTATTGTCTTTCTTCACTACATCATTACAAACACAAATGTAAGCGTTAAACTCAATTTAACTAATAAAGTTGTCCTAGAACCAGATAGTAGTAGTGAATATCTTTAGGTAAGGTGTCTGGCAAAGTAACGCAATGCATGTCACAGACAGAATAGCTTTTAACAGTTTTTTATATTATCGAATCTTCTAGAGGAGTAGTAATGAGTAAGTAATTATGGCTAGGTAGAAAATGAGATGAACAAAGAGTGAATGTCGGGCTGACGACGACGAATTACAAAAAGTGAATGCATTTCAAAAGCAATTGTACATACTTGGAGTCCACTACTTATACTACTGTGACTAAATCAACTGTCTATTATTTGTGTACGCAACTAAATTTAGATGTTGACACTATTTTGTCAAACTGCAGATCATTTGATGTTTAAACAGTCAATTCCAATTCCCCAGCAGCGATTTTCTACGAAAGGCGAAGGGAAACCCATGTAAATTTAAATTCTTCGTTGATTTTCGTTTAAACATTTAGGATGACAATTATTTAACTACCTATACGGATACTATTCTGTATACAGTTTGAATTGCATGTACACGTGTAATTTATCACTTTTACTTATACGAAATTCATAATACTTTAGTACTTACTGAAATAGTCACCTATTATGTTTGTTCATGCGTTCTTCCTACTCTGATCACACCATGGCATACCACTGTGTTGCATTTATCGCTTACAAAGTCAATGAATATGTCAGCATTTCGTCTCATCTCTAAATAAAGAAACTCCTCTCTCTCTCTCTCTCTCTCTCTCTCTGAAATAAATTCCCTTTTTACATTCACATACTTATGATGACTGCCATTATATTATGTACATTTGTTGTTGATTAGATTTTCTTTCTTACAACAACTCTGTGTGTGCATGCCTAAGTATTCTCGATCTAATTGTTGCAATTCATTTTATATTTCATCTGCAGGGCACTCACCATGAAAAATCTGTTGCAGTTTCTCCGCCTGATATGAATTATTATATTATACGAATACCTACTTCCTTTCAAATCGTTTTATTACTTACATTATGCATTATCCTGCAGGTATAAACTAAAGATATATTTCTATAAGAAAGCTTTAAACTATATTATACCTTATAAGAAATCTTTGCAAGAAATCTTAATATAAGAAATCCTAGAATATTAATGTATGAATGTATGAATTATAACAATGCACCTTTGTGCTCTGTAAGTTCTGAAGTATTGAGGTAATGGTAATATTATTAGCTGAGTTGAGCATCAAAGTTGTGTTACAATATAAAATACACACAGTATATAAATGTGTGTCTGTTGGCCTGTTCCTCATATATAAATATATGGAGTTTGTGGTAATAAAATATTATTTTCTTTGATTTGAGAACACATCATCGACAATACGTGCACAATGTTTGTAAAGGCAGTAGTAGAGCTATAGAGCTACCATGCACAGTTTAATAAGTTGCACTGCATCATCCGTTGCATTACGTGCAGTGTGCCAAATAAATTGCAATTGAACCGAGTGAATCCACTATATAGTAGTAGTGTATTGTATTACTAAACATGGAAGAAATATATAGGTACATAAATCTACTGCTTGGGCATGTAGGTGGATGTAAATCTTAGATAAGTATAATGATCACGTAGCAGAAGGGCGGATGAGAGTGAGAGAGTATTCTTTCATCTGCACAACTTCTAGAGAGCAAAATTACAAACCATTTAGCTTTTAGTTGATGTATGATGATTGATGATATGACATTATTGAATTAGACCTCTTTCTATATGCAATATCTGAAACAAAGATTGTTTATAGCAACATTTGCATTTACACGATGATAACCATGACTTTGCGTTTACGTTCATTGAAGCAATTTAAATACTTGTGTTCTTAATTGTTATTATAGTTTATTTATTGTGAATGCAAATATCTTCTCAGACTTGCTCAAGTTTTACATTTAAACGGTGTAGGTATACGCTAATTACAATTCACAAGGCAAGGAGAGCGGGATGAAGCGGAATAATCTATATAAAAGAAATCATGTAGTTATATTACAGATATTCCATTTACAAGGATTTGCGAATAAATTATTTCCCTATTGATGCCTTATAGGTTTTCGATCGAAATATAATATGGCATCAGTACAATGTAATGTGTTCATTGTGTTCCATATTAGCGAGCGAGTAAGATGTTAACAAACAAAGATCGTATTTCTTCTTCCCGATACAATTTTTGCCTGACATATAAGATTTTTGCCACATATTGAATCACAGTATAAACTATAAACTAAACTTAATGACATGAGCATATGGGCATTTAAGGATATATTTATGTACCTATAAATTATGCTCAATTTTAAGCGTAATCTTCTGGTAAAATACTGAAATCTTGGGCGATTCTGTCTCATTATTAGTAGGAATGGTAATTTGGACCTTCCAACAAACAAACTTACCTATTAGACTCTTTCATCTTGTTTGTTGTATTCACGAATTCTTGATTGCCGTATGTTTTCCAAGTAGGTATGCATAAATCTCTTACAATTACCAGACCTGATTGTTTATTTGGATATCTTCAAAGTGATAAAATATTAAATTGTACCTAAATTTTTTATTTCAATGCAGACAAACACACAAATGAAAATGAACGTAAACACATGCAAGCGTCATTCCGTTTTGATATCATTAAAAGTTAAGTGCTGTACTCACATTTAGTTTAGTATTACATGGTACACATTGCCATTTATGCAGCCGCAGTTAACATTTGTAAATGTAATGATGGGCGTATATAAAAATATATCTAGAATTCATTCTTATTATATACTCATCAGGTATATATCTAAATATATATGTATTTGCGATGTTATATCCTTATATCCGATTTCCCTATTTGCTCTATCGCAGAGTGTTGTTTTAGGAAATCAAAGTAACCAAACGAGAAACAAACACAAAGTAATTTCATAATAAAATTGATTAAGATTTCTGATATACCTAAGTAGGTAGAGAGTTTAATTCACTTTCTTCTTACCCGGACTAATATAACACAAGTATTGCACACTGTATACTAATAATATACTATTATGCTCCTGAAATTTATAAGTATTGTGTCTGTGTACTGTGGTTACAAATTTACACTCACGGACTCAGCCAAATGTAGAACGAAATGTACGGTAACATAATAATAACAATAATAATACAATTATTTTGCTATTTGTATGCCATGGTAAATTCTAAGTATTACATCAAGCACCATAAGAAGTCTTGCACTCCCCAACCAAGAGAATGATAATAATAGGATCATCGATGCCAAACCAAACAAAGTACGTGCACAGAATCTTTCTCTTATTCTAAGGCTGCAAATCCGCAATTCAACATAGAAATATAGTAGGGTGTATCTTTGTTTCGGTTTAAAAATTGCATATTCAGCATTCCCAAGTGAAACTTTGTTAAGGCCAACAACGGTACATTGTGAATGTAATACAAACCCAGCACCTAATTACTGCATCGACTTAAATTCAACTCACCTTATTACCTACACGATATTGATAACCATACTGTATATTATTACTATTAATACTTGCATTACCTACTAACAATTTGTAGGCTTATTAAACTAGTAGCTACACTATTACTTATTATTAGTAAAAAGAGTTTTGTCTTTTATGTTACGGTTGCGTTAACCACGATAATATAATTTAGCGTTAGCATCCAAGTCTCAGGTAAGTAATGTACTAATATATGAATGCAATGTATGTTTATGATGATAAGTGTATTCAGAAAAATCTTAAAATAGATTATCTAATGTTTGTTAGCTTTGCATTACGATAATAATAACAATATGCATGCGTATCGCTTATATTTGTAACAATAAGAATATAATATTATATTTTATGCACTATTTTCAATCATTAATTATTAGTTTGAAAGAAAACACTAACATGAATATAATTTACCTGAATTGAACATGAACATGACTCTGTAAACTCTGTATCTTAGGCATCATGTGTTTTTCAAAATGAAAAATGATATGATGGTGAATTTACATTGCGTAGTTAGATACATAATTGATACAAATAGACGTGGTTCGTGGCTTTTAGACTACAGCATAGATAGAATAAGCAGATAGCATGATCATCGTCCCGGATTCCTATTTACAGGTATTTAATACATATAGGTAAGTCACACAATTGCACATTGAAATAACAGCACAACAATAACTAAGGTAAGTCTGAGTATTTATTAACTTGTAAATATTGTATGAGCAAGAAGGAGCATCTTTTTCCTTGTTGTTGAAAGCTGCGTGCAATGCAGGCAAAAGCAATCCTGAAAGATAAAATTAACTTTGCACAATGCAATAACAAAACCACAAACCTAAAATCTACAGACAGAAGATGTGGATGTGGCTGTACTATATTTCTCTCGTCTCATCTTTCCCCTTGAACGAAAATACTCTTCTTATAGACACAAAATAAATGTAGATCGGTTGTTGCGGCTGTAGCTGTGGTGTAAGTAGGTATTGCAGTAAATAGAAATAGTAGATGCATCTTCAATGGTTTCCCTATACAATTAATTTTGTTTTGTGTGCCTATGTGCATCTGTGTATGTACACATACTTTTAATCATTATTTCAACAGCATACACCTGTAGATCAATCTCCTCGCTTCATAATCTACACTTTTTTAGTTTTGAACAATATATAGCTTAATCGTAAATGATATTTTCTCTTCTACTTGACTGTCTGACAGTTATTAAAGCTGGCTTATCGTGAATGGTTATATGTTGTCCCTTTACGGAACGTTGGTTTGTGTTTCAAAGTGTAGCGAGCACTTCTGGTTCTGAGCATACGCAGCAAACCATTTAACGTACAATTAAATACTACTCGTTGTAATTGATATAAAATGAAAACCCAGATATATTCACACTAAGAATGGTAATGATTGGTTAAGATCCGTGTACTTGGGTTAAACCATTAAACTTGTGTTTGCGTATGAATTAGATTAGAGCATCTATTGTTTACCACAAAACGTTTGTGGTAAACAATAATTTCATACGCGTGCATGGAAATTAATACATAAACTTAAAGGAAAAATAATTCTGTTGCGAAAAAGGAATTGTTCCAATGAAGAGACAATAATACCTGGATTACGGATAAATGCGTGAAGAAAACACGGTTTAATGTAGCGAGTTGTTTATGAGTCTTGAGGTTTGATTAACCGAAAGCGAGTTCTGTTATTTTGCGTAGGAATGTTTTTCTCGATTCTCAATGCAATTGTGTATTTTTATAAAACTCTTCAATGAGTTTGTTTTTGCTATATTTTTCTTATGGTCTAATTCCGCAATTAAATACAAATTCTTTTGCCGTTTATGTACGGTTAAATATGTTCCGTAGGATTAAGTTACATTGTTGCACTAAGATCAGCATTTTTCATTTCTATGCAACGTCAGTTTCAATCGGCTAAAGTTATTGCTAAATGCTAATAAAAATTTAATGACTTAAAGTTTTATATTTGTTTGTAAACAATGGAATTTGTCCCTAAAATTGCATTTTTATGCTTACACCTGTACGTGCATTAAATTGTTTGTTTGTTTTATTCTAGGTAACAGATGAAGCAAGTGTACAAATGACTTTGTATCTGTATCTGATAATCAGAGATACCTAAAGACACTAATAATTTATTGCCTCTCTGTGTTCTATTGTTTTCTTTAACAGTGTCACGTTAAATGTACGGTCGTGACAATACCTAACACAAACAATGGTGAATATGCAGTAGGCACTTATTTATTACCATGCACTTGTAATTCTTGATCAATTGCTTCAAGTAAATAAATACTTAATAGTTTCACTTTGAAAAACACACCTAAATACAGTTAGCAGTTAACACCGTTAGTTAACATTGAGTGTTTATTTCATCGCTTACAATTCACTAGTTTCATAAAATGTTTCTTCGGATTACATTACATTTAGTAATTAACAAATACGAATACTTAAGTTATTACACTATTACATATGATAAACAGTTATAGGTATGTTGTACATTACTTTTAATTCGGTTGAAGGGTAACAATCATACTGAGAAATAGAAATACCAGTAGAATTTATTTTCGTTTGCGATTTACGATTCATACTTCATACCTTTTTACAAGACAAGACATTTCATTCAATAAAATTTGCTTGGCAATATTTTGTAAAATAAAGTTCAAAAAACAAGCATACATGACTATGACTATCTTAATACGTATGTAAAACCACGGAAATCTAAACACTCCAAATGTTCATACAAATGTAAAGTATCAAAAACTAATAATCAATTAATTATTCGAAACACCTTCATTATAACGAACATTTTGAAAGCAATCTCATTTGATTTGTAAATCATAGTTCTCGGTAACTTATTTATAACTTTTGTGTTGTCCGATAAGTTTGATAACTACGATAACGAATGTTAAACTATTAGTATTTTGACTGCAGAAAGAAGTAAATTATAAATCACTTTGACACAAAATCTGTTGACATTAATACAGATATTTATAGTCATAACATACTTATTAGCCAGTCAGTACAGTACGATATAAGTAGTCGTGTTAAATAGATTACATTTACACATTCACATTCCAATCATTACGATAAACTATGCAAGTCAGGTTATTGGCTCTTATTGATTGCACTGCTGGACCATAAACGCCTACAACGTAGTTGGAACCGTCTTTTGGTCCAATATACTGAGTAGCTATGAGGATAATATCAACTAATTGACCAATGAGTAAAAATCCTAATGTACAAAACTTGAGGGCCCCCATTCCAAGGTGGCCTAGGTAAAATCGATCAGCTCCAAGAACTCCTAGAAATACAGACAGAAGCAACGCTGTGTCGTACTTGTAACCGTTTGTCCATTTGCAAGGAACGTCACGCTCAAATGATCTGCTACCAGTCTCTTTGCATATCAAACCCTCCACCGCTTCACAAGGAACTGTAAACAAAAACGATACATTCAGGCGTGTATACTTAAATTGCACACTTGGTTGTATAATCCTAAACCTAATTAAAGAGTATAATATTTAAGGTGTGTCTAGATTTGTGCAAAATTTAATTGATTCTGCTAACCTTTCGCTAAATTTTTTTCTTTCGAACATCCTCTTAGCTGTTGGGTTGCTGGATCAATATTAGCTGTTTCATTGCACCTATACTGCCCCATTCTTAATTCAGTGCACATAACCTGTAATTGTCAAAATTCCAAAACCATGAACCAATTATAATACTTACGATGATGATAGTAATTTTTATATTAACTAATTGTAAGTTACAAAAAATAAAATCTAATTACATCGTGGCTTAAACTCGAAGGAAGGAACAATAATAAATATAATATTCCTCCGATAATGGGACGAGTTAAAGACATCGAATAACATTTATTAGTGAACATTTTACGGCGGCTGCTTAAGTCTTAAGTGTGTTAATTGTAAGTGCTATAACGAAGTAAATGCGCTGGGCTATTTATTTAAGGTGAGTTTGACGGGTGGTCAGCTGGGAATCTCAATGTTGTGGAAGAATGATATTCTGTTGTCCAAAATCTAAAATGTCAATGAATAGTAAACATATTAGTATATTTAAGTTTACATCAATTCATTTATATTAATTATTTATTTATATTTAGATATTACTATTTAGAAATTTAGATTACGTATTGCATTTATCATGTTTTGGTATGTGACTGGTTTAATATTGTACTTTTAAAAGTCAAAAATGTGCAAGCTCACCATTTTTAACAAAAAATCAGCTTTAATATAATCTCTGAAGGTCCCGCAGACAAAGTTCCTTCATTCTTCAGCTTTGACACAAAATAAGACACATCCCACTTCCGGACATCTAAAAACTAACGAATGAAACACTTTGAAACACCAATTGTTACTTAAAATATGTCTGTAAATTGCTCTCGGGTCAATTCTGTCCTAAATGACGTAATATTACATTTTTATTGTTCTCCTCACTTAACTGCGCACTTTAATAACAAACTTTCGCACACAGGTGATTGATCTTGACGAGGTGACTGACAGAGAATCCAGGCTCATGCTGTAGCGTTCTATTTCTACAAGTGTACTATTAGCAATTTAAACTTAATTAACAATTTAAAACACAAAACAAGCAAATTACTGTTGAAAATTCAGGAGATTTTTGACATTTTTCTGTGATTTCTTCACAGTTCAAAAACTAAACATTGCTTCAGCTGAGTGTGGATGTCCACGATTTAAATTTCCTGACACATAGCGGGAACTAAAGACAATCCGCTGAAGGTGGCGCAGTGTCTAGATTTGCGTGCAGTTCATCTAGAAAAGGTGAGTTCTCTAAGTAAGAGGAAGACGTTTGGAATTGGAATTGTTTTAGATCTTTCTTTAGTGTTTGTAAGAATAAGGATGAGTTTGGAGTATTCCCATGAACATTACGGTCCATAATTTATATGTAGACTATGCAAGAGAAACTCATGTAAGATTAACAAGATTTGCTTTTGGATTACCAGGATAATACGTACATAAGCTGGGAACAAGATAAATAGACAGAAGACACTATCCTTCTGGATTCTGCGGATTCTGGATACACTTAAAATACATATCACATAGTAGGTCGTGGGTGTATAAGGAAATATCTTGCAGATGCAGAAATAAAAATAGAGCAGGAAACACAAGGAGATTGTCAACTTTCGAGCAGGGCAAATGTTTTTCTGCATTTACATCATGTCCCTCAATAATACAAACCGCAGGGATACGTCCATTGATCATTTTTAGTATCTTCGGGTGTACAATATTTATTTCAAGTTAAAAGTTCCTTGACAAGTAAATTACAAAGGGAAGTTTGTGGTAACAGGGCCCGGAAGGGTACTTTGTTAACATGGTAGGAATAACATGATATCAAAACGTTGTTTTCTTAATTCATCTCTGCATTTACATACATAGTACTTATTGTTACACAGTATCTACCTCCGCCGGGGCAATTTATATTCATAGCCTTCCCTTCCTACTTACTAGCTACTTATGTAAATAAATTTATATAACTCGCTAAAGAAATTGAGATGAAAAGTTTACAAAAATTCTGTTAAATCTGTATAACTGCTGGTAATTCTCTTCGTCTACCACCAACGATGATGTGTAAACTGGAATTTTAATATTTAATATTTAGTACACTGTAATAATCCCATGATCCTCACGCAAAAGCTGCATCTCTTCCTGTATGTATATAATAATTTCCTTATAATAATGTCAACTTTCTAGTTTATGTACACACGTTCATTTTGGTACGTGCAAAATATAATGCAATTTAGTAAGCTACTTATAAACTTCATACAAACAAGCTCAACTCACGAGCATATCGTCATGATCATGCATTGTCATCAATATATAATCATTTCGCAGTTTCTCAGGGAGCTGAGAGTTCTCACGGATAAGCAAAACTATAAAATATACACAAGGCTACTTTAAGTATACATGTATGCGTAGTACATGCATAATTTCGTATAATATATACCTACACGAACTAACAAACTAAAATAACAACTATAAACTATAAAATGTACTGACATAAACTCAATACAAGATAGAATACCTGGCTTAAAGCCTGCTGGTTATAGATTACTAGTAGATGGTTGGTTATATACATTCTCTCGTTACTTAGATGTTTTCTTAAGACTTGAAGAACGAACGAACGAACGTGGAAGCCAAAGACAAACAGTAGCTACGAAATCTATACAGCCT
The DNA here is from genome assembly GCA_019776165.1 of Pogonognathellus flavescens. Lineage (NCBI taxonomy): Eukaryota > Metazoa > Arthropoda > Collembola > Entomobryomorpha > Tomoceridae > Pogonognathellus > Pogonognathellus flavescens. Next base: position 47,764 of record JABASD010000191.1, read on the forward strand.
TTGCAAAATCACAGGACGCTTCTCCCTCTCACTCTTCTTAAACACAATGCCCTGGTTGTGTGCCTGTGCTGTGTGTGCAAAACTAAGTAAGTGTATATAAAACTTATACCGCTTATTAGGTATATACAAAAGTTTCGTATAAATGTACACTGCTCAAGTTCTTCTCCTTTCCAGCATTCAGCTTTTTATTATAAGGATACCCATTACATTCGTTTGCAGAGAGACGTGTCTACAGCCGAAGAGTACACGGATTGAATATATACATACCTAAGTATACTTATTACTTACATACCTTTGCCTCGTTCACACACACACAGACACATACATACTACATCGACGAAAGCAATATAATATTAGTATTAGTGTTACAATAGTCTCTCGGTCGGTTCGTATCTATATACCTAATTTTCTCGCTGTCTCTCTCCCCGGTCCGAGACTATTACTATCACTGATAATAATAATACACATTTATACTTTGCAAAGTAACTTACATACATTGGCTACACAGACACAGACATTTTGTATAGAACATGTACTAATAGAATAGACAGAGAAATACTAAAGTTGTGTGGTAGTAGACGCCTTTACGAAGATCGCATCTCTCTGTCTGTCTGTCTATCCAGAGAGAAGAGAGATTCGGGGTCCTCTTCTTCCTCTCTGGTATCGTGGAAATAATGTTATGCTGTATACATTTTATTGTGTGTGTGATGAAGTGACGGGTGTTCTTCTTGTATATCGTTTTATCGTGTTCATATTCTACCGTGTATTTTATATGAGTTTGCAGTTTGCATCATATCTTTTGGGTCTTACTGAGGAATTCGGCCTTGGGGCGAGGCCTACTACTACACAACGACTAGTTTAAACCTTAGCTAGCCCTAAAACCAACAACGAAACCAAATAGACATATACAGTAAGTCTGAAAGACTCTAACACATCCATCCATCCATACAACTCTCGCTTTCCATTATTGTTATATTCAATTCAGAAAGCAAAGCTGAAAGCAATAAGCCACAAGATCTCTCCCACATTCATTTGATTTCTTCTTCATGTCATTCTACTGCTATTCTGTCATTCCTCGTGAAGTGAAAATTAAAAATATACCCAGTTATTCTCCCTTGGAAAAAAATCAACTACTACCAAGGGGAAAGTTCAGCGATTGTTTATTTATCAAGTAACCTTGTTTCCACTAATTACCTTGTATCTGTCCAAAATGCCACTTTGCTCAGGTAAGTGTGTGCGTGTTTATTGATTTCACAGTAAATTCCGTAAATACTTTCTTCTATATGAACTTAATTTGCGTGTTGTGGTTAAACGGAGGATTTCAATGTAGGTGCATCTCTGTGCATAATTATTTTTGTACATAAATTATGCATAAATAACACACTTGGAATGTAACACTTTTCTAGCCGACAAAAGTTGACTTTTGTGTTCTATAACTCACACAATGCATCAGATGTTTTATATTTATATGTAGAACAACATCATTTTTAACTTGTAAATTTGTAAAGTTCAAGTGAAAAGGTGCGGTGTGTACAACTTTGTAATTGTATTGTTTATGTACAATTGACATGCTTGATTTTGTGCTCTCATATGTTTTATGTGAGTTCAAATGAGCATAAAAATCACTAGGCATAGCTAAGTAGTTGACATATTTGACACACACACACAACCATTCACATATAGATAGACTTACCCGGGTAGTACCGAATCTTGTATATTATTTTACTGTATTATTCAATTCACATCTACGCAACTCAAAGAAATCAAATATATCTTTCGCTGATTAAAGTTTTACCTCGGGATGTACACAGTGAAGTGTAAGGAAGTACAGTGTGCAGTTCACTATTATTTGTTTATATGTATTTGACTTATACTTAGAAAGTCAAAAACTTCTATTTTACATAAAACAGATCGATTACGAACATGTGCTGTTTGTTCTTACATAGAAAGTATAGGAACTGACGAAAATGGGTTAGTAAATATTTATGGAATATTAATACTTGTACTACAAGTATCATTATTATTGTAATTTTATGCAGGTAGATTTGTAGGGATATTTGTAAAGATTCCTTTAATGATTGAATTCCCAGATTGATATGTATAAATATTGATTATTAGGTTTAAGTGTTAGTGAACGCCTTGATGATGAGGATAAGGAGTGGCAAACGATTTAACTGATTTGATTACTAAGAAAAACTATTTCAGTCAGTTGACGTGACTTGTGTGTGGTTTAAGTAATTTGCAGTTGAGTAGGTAGTTGGATTTGATTAGCTGAATGGGAAAATTTAACGAGCAATTTGACCTTATCTATTATCTGGTCTACTTCTTGTAGTATGTTGAGAATCTGTTGGCATTCACGATCATTTGGCAAAGGATGAGAAATTGGTACCACCAATGTGATTTTTGGCACTTGGTTTAGAGAGGTCATATATTGCTGTTGCTGAGTTAATAAGGTAGGGTCGACGAAATGTTTGTAAATACACACAGCAAAAACGCCGGCTTAACCACGGTTTATCATCCGGAAATTGACGTTAATGTACCTAAGTAATTAATGATGTCACTTCACACTTTTAAGTTTACGGGAGAATTCTTATTTGTTTTTACAGATGTAGAAAATGTCCTAGAATTGCTGGATGAAGTTCAAAATCGATTGATTGGCACTGGAAACCGTATTGATTCTTCCGATCCAAGAGTATTGTCCCAAGTAAACAGTGACCTAAACACGCTCTTGTCTGTCCTGAGCAATCCTGTCTTCCAGCGCATATGCAAAATCCAAGTATGTCGTAACTCTTAACATAACAATAATTTCTTTTACTATACCTATAGGTATATAACACTAATATGTTGACCTACAAAAAAGATGGAATGTTTTTATCGTATACTGTATGTCAGTCACGACCCGAAAATGGTTTAATAATATTCTTTTCTTTTTCTTAGGACTCCGTGAGTGAGTTAGGAACTCAACTGATTCGCCATCCTTCCTGTACCACAAATGATTTTGACATTACTCCAGAAGGAGCGCTGGTACTCAAAATTTCTCCAGCTGCCGAAAGATTTCGGCCAACTTTTGATGCAACACCGATTGGGAAGTCAATCCCTTCAGTGGCAAATGTTCCGCCCGCAGCCGCCAACACACCTTCCTCCAACACTCCTACAACCATTGCCTCTATTGCTGGGACACCACCACCCAAAAACATTGATGTAAAAAATAACAGAAATCCAGTATCCAATAATGTTTCAAGATCGTACATACTGTATCTCCAGTTTATATAATATGGACAATTGTAATGATTTCAAAATATCTCTATTTCTCTAGTTTGATGATGCGCCTTTAGCCACAATCACCACACCTACGTACGCTCAAGAATTCGAAAGAGTTGTGCAGGAAACTTCTTTGGGTAGAGAGATTCATACGATTCAGGTAATGTAAACATTACATTATTATGGTTATTCAAATCTGTTACAGTATCAACTGTTACACATTCTGCCTTTAGTGTCAGAGATCGTATTTAATCTACTGCTGTTTCCACTGAGAACTTTTTCCTGCCTCCTTTCTCCCTTTTCAGAATCTTGCTGTTTTTTGATGGGCAACCATTACCATAATATCGCAACGAAATCTGTTGTACTTTTTTCTATACATATATGTAAGGTTATACAAGTACGATGAAATAAAGGAAATAAATTGGCATTGGTGCTTTTGACAGTTGTACAAGCCTGAAGGAAGTTCACTTGGCTTCAGTGTAGTCGGCCTCAAAAGTCAAGAAAAAGGAGAACTTGGGATTTTTGTTCAAGAGATTCAGCCTAGTGGCATAGCTGCAAGGTGAGTGATTGTTATGACTGAACTAAATTTACTCGACATTTATAAAGATAGTACGATATCTACATACGTTCATTATTTGGCATTTAATGCTACACAGACGACGCAGAAGCCTAAGAGCAAAAACGTGTATGTACATATGTTCCACATAGTAGGTCATGTTTATTATGTAATAGTAGTTACATACATACAAACATGAAGATCATATATACTCCGTCATAAAGATCATTTATAGCCTCCATGCGCTTCGGCCATGGAATTCCATTCATTAAATGTTAATACCGCGTATTTGTGCAGTTCGCTTTCTTTCTCGTATGATGGTATTTCCTAAAAAGAAAATGTATCTAGTCCTTTACAAAGGAATACTGACAAATGGAAAATTCAGGCAATCGAGCTGTGCCAAAAACGTCTTCACAGAATGCCTTTATAAATTATTGAAAATTTGAATTCATGATGCTACACAGACATGTATACATAATATGTGGATATTTGTGTGCACAAAGCTTATAATATCATCGATAATACCTATATCTGACAAAAACATGCAATCGTGCATAATACATAGCTTATTTTGACATGACATCTCTCTGACGAGTACATATGGCGTTTGCTAAGCAATGGTAATGGACTTCTATTCATTAGAACTTCTAAAGTATGAGACAGACTTATATAATTCGCCCACCTAACCTTATAAGTCTCCTTTAAGCTTTTATCAAACAAATACTTTGCTTTGCCATCACATCGCGTAAGGTGACATGACAGCAAAAATATGAAAATACTAACAGCAGTAATATTTATTAGATTTTATACATTAGGTATGTATCTCTACATAACATTAAGATTTAGGTGTATGTGTAAGGTTCATGTTTATTTTTTATGTATGAGAGCTGACCAATAATCCCGTATTATGAATGATGTTGTTGGATGAAACGATATTTCGTCCTTGTTTGTGACAGCTTATTGACTTATGAGAAATAGCTGTGGGAAAATTGATAGAAGTTTACTAAAAGGTCTATTCATCGCAGGCAGTGACAGAATGAGCAATCTGTACAATTAGGTAGCGTGTTGTATATGACTGCATTGCATTAAAAAGTTGAGAAAAAGTCGCATTGTTGTTTTGAGCTCTGTTTCACATATGCTACTGCGTTTAATTTCTGAGCATTATAAGTTTTTCTCATTACTTTAAGTCGTTTTTGTATTCCGTAAGGGTTAAGTTTTATTTCCCTGCGTTTCCTCAAGAGAAATGACACAAATATAAAGTTCCAGTAGTACAGCACTTGTGTGTAGTGGTGAAACTGACTGAGGAGGTTTAGTTTTCTGCTGCTGCTCTTTCTTGCTCTTACACAGCTGACTGGAGAAAATTCAGGGTTTAGGAAAGAAGCAAGCATAAGACAATCAACCTAAGTAAAAACCCGTTAAAGATAACAGACCACACAGTTTATTCATGTTTAGTGAGTTATGAACACCCTGTGTCTATTTGTAAAGTGATGGGAGTGAAAAAAGCGGAAACACATAGACGGACGTTGTAAATAGTTATCATTAGCTTTATGCTTCCTCCCACCGGGCTTCACTTCCAATTTTTCTTGCTGTCTCTAATGGAATGGCAAAAGGAAAGTATGCAGTTGTTGTTGATGTGTGTTTTGTGTATACCTGGGAGAAATCATTTTATTTGCTTTCACAACCAACCTTTCTTTCTGTCCATTTCGTGTCTGTTATGTATTCGACAGCTTTCCATGACCTTTGGTCTCTGGACATTTGATTTCGTGTAGGGTGTAGTAAAGAGAAATGATAAAAGAATCCTACCACAAGTCAGTCGACTGTTGCATACATATAATGTGATTTTTTCCAGAATTTTCGAACTTTTTATACTGTAAAAGGTTCTCACTAGTAATCTATACCAGCATTACATACACTACCGCGGTAAATACATAAGGAGCAATTAAGTCTTTTTTACGATGCACGATACATACCGTGTGGTATATTGTTGGATCGTTATAATGCAGCTGTGGACTGGAGATAATATTCCTTTATACCTACCCACCCACATATATATTTAACATTTCGTTTAACCGGGTTTAAAAATAAGATTCTGAGTTGGGATATACACGAGTTCTCGTGTGTACTGCTTTATACTGTATAATAAATGTGGGTCACATCAGAACACCAAACGAGGGGTTGTTCATTTCGTTCAAGACCTTTATGGTCGTAATAAAACTGAGATATTCGAATTTTTACTTACAGTATTGGAGCAAAAACGCATTTATATACGAGTATAAGCTTATACTATAAGGCTTAGCAAGTTCTTGTTAAAGTGTCATAGTAGTAAATAGACTGGAATATTGCATATGCTGATTTAGTATACAAAGATCTCTTCTGGAGTTAACACAGCTGCAATTTTTCTTGCTGAATTAAGCAGATACTATTAAAGCACATCTGTACTGTACACATATCTAATATAAAAATGTACACACGCTTCCAAATAATCATAAGCATAACTTTCACGCAGAAAGTCGTTGGAAAAGGTTTCATACTTGATATGTAATAATAATAAGAAGCGTGTCTTTCCCCTGGCGCTGCTCGTGCCTTTACAAAAAGCCATTTACACATTGCTAGAAAAATATAATGCGTTCTATTCGACTGAAGTTGTTTGGCTCGACGGAAAAAGTTTCTGTCGCTATATCCTTCTTAAGTCTTTAACCTAAAGAGGTAAAGATAGGAATTCCACGTTCTGAAGAAGAAGAAGAACTAGTGAAAGTAGAGAAAGCAGTCATAAGTATTCATAAGCATGCTACATGCGCGTGTACTTTGTATTATAAACTTCTTTCCATTACGCATGCAATCTCTCATCTTGTGAAGTGAACACGATTTAATTCCATTCATCTCCGAAATAGTAACCATTGGACTGAACGGGATGAAATAGGCATGTCATTAGTTTTTTCATACATACAAGCAAGGCGTTTAGTAGTAAAAATATCTATATGTATACTACAAACATTTCCACACATTGTCTGTGTGAGAACTTTTTGTAGTCAATATGTATCCGTGTGTTTGTGTCTCATACAGGCTGCGCGATCATAATATAGTGTATAAGGGAAAATAGTTGGAATGTCTGTATGTTACGTAGTTTGGTGTCTTATAGCTGAGTTTTAGAGTATTTCTTGAAATTGCTGTGGCCCAGGCAATCCCGATTGCGGATGCTTAGACTGTGAACAAGGAATCGAGTTGCTTTCAGTGTTTCGAGCAGCTCAAAATATTTTATATGTATATATTTAGCAGTACATAAGACTCTGGTTCATATATTATAGTAGTCTTGCGTTTAAGAAACACATTCATACTACCAGAGTGAAACATGGCTAGTGTGAGTATAAAGACAATATAACACAGTATAGAGCATATTGTGGCGTCGAGAGTGTATCTACCCATGTAAGTAGAGTGGAAGTACAAGACGAGGAGGTTATGAAGTGAGGGAGGATACCGTGGAGTAGTCGTTGCGTTTTGCCTTCGTCCGTAGCTAGTCGGGTGGGCATGGACTAAACTCTGGACATGAAATCGGGTAGTTGGTTCGAGTAGAAGAGAATCTAGAATTGAATATGTTTTGCGCATGTAGCCGAACTAAATTCAGTACCCGGATTCGGAATCATTGGTAAAAGGGTATACCTGTTTAAGCTGCTACTACTGGAGGATGGATAGATTGGATTCAATGCAACTGCTCGGTAAAGTAAAGTCAAAGCCTTTTCTACTTTACTTCACACAACACACATACAGAACCTGCTGCAAGGTATTATTTCGTCTACTCTATTCTAAAACACGGTATAGACAGTTTTTCGGTTTTCTCTCCTCGTCTTAGTACTCGTCTATGGACAAAGAACCCAACACACACACAGACAGACACACTGCACGACAGCAGCCAGCCAGAGAGGTACATGACGAAAGTCCTGCCTGTGTTCTTGTTCTTTGTAGCTCTCTTCTTGTACTTTGTGTGTTTATGTGAGTCTACTATACCACCAGCCAGTTCTTCACAGTAAACTTTGACGGGGGATTTCAACAGTAGTTTTGTGTCTGTGTCTGTTATGTTCTTGTAAAGAAGGAAAGCAGAGAGATAGGGAAGTTATACTGCTCCTGCTGAAAAACTATAATAGTAGAGTAGTAGGATTTTATCTATCGGTTCTACTACCACTGCTACTGCTGTATTTGACTTTGGCTGTTGTATTACCACATCGAACGACTACGGTCGTATATTAAATTGTGTGCTGGGTGATGCTGTTGTGTTATTATATTATTTCGGAAGAGAGAAGGTTTAATGCATGTGTGTGTTGGTAGTTGTATATTTGCTGTGTGATGTGGTAGAGTGGAACTGAAACTACAAATTCTGTGCTGTGTCGTGTCTCTTTCTGGCTGTCTTGGCCACTCATGTCCAATGGACTGTCTATTTCTCCACGAAACACACGATATCCGCACAACCACCGAATTTCCCTCGCACTCTCTCGCTGTCTTTCTCTTTCTTTCTCTGTTATTCTATATAACGTAGTTGGAGACTGAAGGAATAACACAACTGTGTTGTGTAATTTGTTGGGTTTGTTGACATTTCTACTGTGGACGAGGGCAGAACACATCTTTGAATTTCAGTGGAGCTCGCAAGCAATTTACAATTAAATTGGCAGCACTTACATTTACATTACGTTTTCATTGTAGGTGAGTTTCTGATACAATAAAGAGGTCAGCTATCAACTGTGAGTGTGTACCAAGGGCAAATACAAACTAATTGTGCCGCATGTAAGATATTCCCTTGGCAGGTACGATATTTGTACAGCTGGAGAGTGTTCAGTTCTGGAATTTGTATTGTGGAGGACTTTCACTGTGTGTTTAAGTCTACGTGGCGGAGGAGCGTCTAAATTCAGCTGGTGAAATCGAAAGAATTAAAAAGTGGAAAGATAAACTTTGAGAGAATCAACCAAAGTGAAATAAATAGTTGAGGAAGACTCAGATAGTGTCTGCCTGTGCACACACAGTCTGTGAGGACGAGAAGTCTTAATTATTTCAGTGGTCAACAAGGCCAGGTGAAATTGCACTTGTGACTTGCACTGTGATCTATTGTAAACATGCTACCGTTACTACCGATGTAATTTTGTACTGGTTCGTGTATGTACTACATTTACTATTTGGAGAGTGAGTGGACGGAAGGAACAAGGAACTACGACTCACACAGTGCAATGGTTATACATACAATGATTGTATAAGTTTTTAGCTTGCCATTGCCATCGTCGTTGTTTGATCCTTATGCGGCTACTCCTATCGAATTTTCCAAAATAAAAAAGTGGGTCTCAGCGGGGGCTCCGTTTGTTCGGAGCTTTTATTGTACCTGGAGGATTTTTGTGATCCGCTCCATTCTTTTCTCCAGTCATCTCTCGTCTCTTATACTTTCAGCTTCATCTATCACCCAGCAATTCTGATTTGCGGACTACAAAATACAATGCTCTACTTTTATTTTCAACTTTGAGCTTATACTCCACAACTTTCCCCACACACACGTCGTGTACTCTACTATCTTTTATTACGTACGAAGCATACGAAACTACGAAAATATAAACGAGACAAAAAACAAGGAAAAGATCTATATGTATACATCATCACACACATATCTGAACTTGTACTTATAAGTGCTGATTCTGCTGATGGTAAATCTTTCTGTACTGGAAAAAATATAAAGACTTCTGCGTAAATCGGCTCTAAACTTACAGACTTGCTTTCTATTTCTGTTTCTATCTCTGGTCGAATTTCAACTAACCTTAAACACGTCAGCTTTGTTACAATTTGCTCTTGAAAGAGATGAAAGAGTGAAAGAAACTTGTATATATATTTTCTATGTCTTTCGTAAGTATGTGCTACTACCTCTACATTTAGGTATTGTACTTTCACACACACAAAGATACTCTGTGTAGTTTTTAGAGTTTAGTGTTTCGAATTCGAGTGAGTACTCTTAGCATTGTATAGCGTCAAGCGTGACTGATGTGAAGGTAACGGATGGCTAAAGGCTAAGCTTAGTCTGAGTATGACGACCCAAGTAGCACTATCGAATTCCTAAGAGTAAGTGTAAAGAAACTTGGGGCAGTAAAGTTGTTTGTACATTGTGTTACCCTATATTCGTAGTAGTATTTGTATTTGTTCTCTTTATTTTTAACATACAATACATGTAGAAATGTACAAGTAAAGAATAAGTAGATACCCACCACGTCAGGATGAGGGGTTTATACTAGTAGAAGATAAAATATACTTTTAAAGATAAAATAAATAAGTATATCTCTATGTCTACCTACTACTATACATAGCTATAAAGTTTCATCAACTATACATGGTAGCTGTATCATACTAAAACGAATTGAGCTATCTTTTGTCTACTACTGCGATAAAGACTCTTATTACTATATTTCTCAAGAGATGGACTGGAAAGAATTGTGTGTGTACATAGAAACTGTTTCCCCTGGTATGTAAACAATCTCTCTCTCTCTTCTTTTATTTTTACTGTAAGTTTACTACGAGATGATTCATCAGATGAAGGAGAATAAGACGGAATAAAGCCTTTCTTTACTAAACTTGGATGGATATTAGGGAAGCCAACATGTAAATCTCTTCTCTATTGGCACAAAATCCTGGCTAATCCTATCAATTTCCTTGGAATTGGATCTTGGCTAGAAAAGAGCCCCGCTGTGCACAAAAATGAAATTGAGTCTTCTCTCGTCTCCTATACGAAAATAAATCAAAATTGGCTGCATCAAAGTGAAATTATGTAATATTATTTATAGACAGTATTCGCGTGGCTCCCTTACAATACCCTGGTTCCGACTCTCGACTCGGGAGTTAATCATTTACTCATTATTGGCTTGTTAATATCTAATCTTCGCTTACGAGTGTGCGTTTAACTTCTCAGAACGTCTTTGTAACTTGTCACCCTACACAACGTTTCTCAGAATACTCCCATCTTGGATCAACTGTCTAGACACAGGTGTGTCTCGTCGGTCGCTACCGCCGACGACGACGACAAGACTGTCACATCCGTAATATGAGTGTAATTTATTACTAATTACACTAAGTACACCGGATTTCCTTCTCTCTCTCTGCTCTTAAGTTTCATCTTGAGACAGAACTTTATGGCAAATCATATTACTGCCTTTGGCAATGTGTGTCCCCCTAGCTGCTTCAACCAATCCTGCTTCAGCCGACTGGAAAATGTGATAACCAAGGTACACTTTAGTAGATACAAATTTAATATTAATTCATTTTTGTTTCAATCTAAAAACTTTCCAAGCTATTAGCATTATTTCCATTATACATCCACCAACTGATGATACAGCACATCCATTATTTACTACATTAACCGGTGCAAGTGTATACTTTATAGTTTATACACTATGTCTTTTAGTAATTTCAGCTAAAACTACCACCACGATAAAAGGATTGGTAGTGTTAACTTAAAAGTTTATCGAACGTGGAGTAAAACGCTCAACGCGTAAATGTTTAATATCTAAACCATGCCACATGAAGTGGAAAATTAAAATTGGAAACACGTACAGATGGTACTTAAAATGGCATATCTCTCTTTGTAAGTATAAATAATATGATATACATAGTAATAAACGATATATCTATAACTGCGCTACTAATATTAGTAATTTACATTATTTGTACGCCTACATTTCTTGCAGTGGCTGAAGGTGAGACGACAGCTTTAAAAACACAAGAAGGTTTGTGATTGTGTGTATTGTATTCGTGTGTACATTCGTACATACGGCGTGTGTACATTCGTACATACGGCGTGTGTGAGTGAGTGTGTGTGGGTGTGTAGTGTTTATTATGCAAGTTTAAAGTGTGGTGTATCATAGCTTTGTGCAATTACAGTACACACACAGAGAAAATAGGAGCAGACAAGTTTAGACGTTGAAAGCTCAATGCGTGAGTTCATTGTTAGCGAATTATACATGTTGTAGGTGATGGATGTATACGAACTTTCAGACGAAATTGATTTTTCGCCAATAATAGAAATATCGCTGACGGTGAGTTGTATAGATGTAGAGTGTATTTATATTAGTATAGTAGCTAGGTGTAATAGAAACTACCTACCAATTTTACGTTTTATACTAGCATGCTGGTTTGTGTGTAGTTTCAGTTAGGCAATGTGCATACAAAATAACAGACACTCGTTAAGTCAATTCAATTCAGTGAAAGTAGTGCGGATATATAAGTATATGGCATTATGTGTATGTCTGTATGTGTAGTAGAACCTAAGTACCTACTCTGTTATGTGTGTACTACACGCAAACGTATGCCAATTTTGTTTAGCTCCTGCATGTGTACCTCCCTTCTTATTTCTGCTCTAACTGTTCTTGTTTCGAAACTTTTCCCCACTTCCTGGAGCACAGTTGTTGGAAGGATGCAATGTTCAATGTATAATGCTTGGTTATGCTAAATTTAGTCTTTTCTGTGTTTCAAATTATATTATAGCTCTGTTTTTCCAGTATTGAACATAACAAGGAAAGTTTTGTTGGTAAGATATACGGATAGAGTCATACTGTATTACATTTACATGTACAGACAGACGACTGCACTAACAAGTAAGTATCAGAACGAAACTTATTCTGTAAATAAATACTTGTATTTGTACAATATATGTACATAATATTTATGTGGTTTCTCTGTGTACAAGATGCCGATGCTGCGGAATAAGTTTTAGTAGGTTTATTACGTATTTTATGAACAAAGAAAGTTCAAAGTTGTAGGACCATCCCTTACAATTTTGAACTTGATTTGCTTTCCAAATACTCATTTAATACTAAAAGCAAAGACAGAGACACAGATGTACAGAAGGTACTAGTTAGTAGGTTTGTTTAAGTTAAAATATAGTAGGTCTTGTTTGTTAGATTCATCACGTGTATAATTTAGCAAGTGAATTACAAAGTAAAATTATTTCGAATTTCCACACATACTGTAAATGTAAATAGTAAACTAACTAAGTAAAATACGGTTTAAAAAGTTAGTTTCCATTTGTCGCTGCGTGCATTACTTACAGTTTACTGGAATTATGTAATTTTGGTGTAGTATGTATGTCCCGGGTTGGGTCTATACACAGTCTGATGTGAATTTAGTGTATAGTTTCGTATTGTAGATGAGTTTGGTTGGTTTGTGAGTGGTGTGTGTGTGCTCATAGGTCACATGAAATGTGTATTGGATGAACTGTACTGTAGACTTGATTGTAATGGTAGTTGTGTTAGTGAGCTGAATTCCCTATGGGGCTAACTTGAATAGAATGCATAGAAAGCGGTTAGCTTTGGACGAGTGAACCTCAAATTGAGTAAACTTTTCGCATCAAAGTTGCAATGATGTATATATACATGTGGAACTGTTGGGAAAGCACATTGCGCCTTGTGTTCTTTTTTTCGATGGAGGTGAGTCTGACTGTGAGTTGTGAGTTGGTGAGTGAGGAAATTGATGGTTTAGTTCTATGAGTATTTTCAGTCAGCTTTTACTGTAGATACATATTACTATTTACATACATATGAGAGAGACAGAGAAGCAAACCACAGTTATGTACAAATGAATACTATGCTAGAATTCTCGTGAAAGGAGGATGGTAGTTTGAATTTTAGAGAAGAGCAGATTTGAAATGCCTCTGCGTTATATGTGACTGGTTTGAATGCTTTAGGGCTTGGTTGAGGGAATCAGCAAAAGTAATGCGTAATTTCCTTTTATCTTTATGCTAGTAAAACTTTGGAATTTCCATTTCGTCTGTTTGTTATCCATCAATACGCTAAAATTGTACATTCCACGTTGGTAAACTGTTGTTTGTGGAGATCATGTTAGTTTCAAAGCTCAAGATGGATTACATTGACTGTTGGAGTTGGAAAGGTATATAAGGTGCACTACAGGAAGACAACCGTATTCAATACAGGGGTAATTCCAGTTAGGTAAAAGGGACGGAAAGTAAAATAGTAAAGTTGTGTGCTTAACTGATTTGCTAAGAATTGTTTCTTACTCTGTGACTTGGCCTATCGGAATACCAATGCTTTAAGAACGAAGCTAATAATAAGACGTCGAAAGTTTGTTTGGTTGTTCGGATGCACGAGTGAAATGAAATAAAAAGTTTTTCGTGTGGAATACTGATAGAATTGTACTATTATGTATATGGGCGATGTTTTGGATTGGGAAAATAGATAGAAAAGAAGTCAAGTACAAGAAAGTGTGTTTTTGAAATGAAAGATGATCAAAATGAAAGGAAAGTTTTGGAATCAATGTATGAATGTAGTAAGCAGTCAAGTAAACGCATGGGAATGTTAAATCTGCGCGTATTTAATCATGTAAGTTAAGGAGGAGGAATTGGAGGAAAGTAAGTGGATGTAAATAAAAGTGGAATCGAATTCTATAGATGTTATAATAATAATAGTCGTGTGTGTGTGTGTGACACACAGCACTTTACTTAAGCTTTCACTTCCATTTCTCCAACAGGCTCCGGTAATACTCCTGTACAGTTTCCCTGAACAGATTCAGACTTTGTCTGCAGAGTTGACTGTAACGTGAAGTTTGTAGCATTAGGACTTCTGAGTAGAACTTAAGACTTTAAACAAGCTGAGAGATTTGACGCTCTGTGTCGCGGTTCAAGTTCTCAGTAGTTGGTAGTAGTATGATCTAATGCAGCAGCAGCAGCTTCTTGCTAAAAATACTATTAGTATTAGCAGTCTAGTAACCTTTAAGCTGCCGAATGCAAAATGCTTCCATCGGCAGCTCTAAAGCCGAGTTGGCTGCCAAACGAAGGTAAAATCTTGTGATTGCTATAGAATGAAGATTGATGGATGAAGATTTCATACAGAGATGATTAATGGATTTGCTATGCTTTAATGGACTATGCTTTTAGACGCTATTTTGGCAGACTTCTCAAGCACACTTGCACGAATTCAGGAACTGTTAATCAAAATAAGAATTAAAATCAATTTCGCCTGTTCAGATTGCATCACCACTTCAAACAGTTCAAACTATTACATTTTTTCAATGCTCTTTGATTAGTTAAATAGAAAACAAACGTGGCATTTAATGTTACAAGTTGTATATACTTTATTCTATTCAATCCAAAGTATTCAGTTTCACAAGTACCCCTAATGGCAAGTACTAAGTACTACTGTAAGAATTATATTGGAAATCTTTGTATTTTCCTACTGTATATAAACCATTTGTATACCGTCTATTCAGTAGGCATATTGCACAGATTGTTTGATTATGTAGAAGCTATTAGATATTTAATGCGATTCTGTCTGTGTATGAAAACATGTGGATACTAGGAAAGCAATGAAAGTGTATAGCTATGCTTTAAGGATTACTTTTAATAGGTAGGTAGCATAGCACCCGGGCGATACTTATAGAAGTCCGTTTAATTTAAAGAGCAGGTGTGTTCTTCGCGGAGTTTCCGATGTGTCATCCATTCTGTTCTCATTGCTTATTGTCATTGCTTCCTTGTTAAATTTTATGACATTTGTCAAAGTCAATTCTACCTGTCTGTTCTAATTCTAAGAATGAATGTGTGTATTATGTACAATATATACCTAATGCATTGCCTGTATTACTACTAAACCCGAAACTGACAATGAGCACGGGCTGTTTGCTGCTCACTTTATTTCTGTCGTTATTTTAATGCAACTTCACAGGTGTAGTTGTCTATACTTCCTTTGTGCATATTTTATACTCTATTATTATATGCCTATACGGACAGTGTAGAGTGAAGTGACATGAATTGCGATGAAATGATCTTTGTACAGTATATATTTAGCTTCTAGTATATTTTATATTGCCCTAATAGCAACACATCCGAATAATTCGGAATGCTTAATGGTCCTTTTCTTTTGTTACGTTGAATTTCAAAGGAACAAAAAGGAAATGTGATTGTGATTTCTTCAGATACGTGGAATTGTTTGCTGTGTCAACAGGAATCGTTTGTACAAGTTTTCCTACTGTGTTTAGTTAAAATAAAATAGGTACAAAGAAAACAAAGTATAGGTACATACAGACGAGAGACGACCCGGTAGGTTAGATAGATACATGTCTACAATTTTCACAATTTGACTCTTTATATTATCTAGGAGGAGTCTTATTATTAGAGTAAAATCTAAATAGCCTTATTGCCCTTTCTACTGAAATTGTCTGCCATGCTCTGCAAAGCGGCATAAATGACTCCAGGGAAATTCCCCGAAGTGAGAATGTCCTGTTGCAAACTTGGAAGAACTTTTTTGACCCATATGAATTTTTATACAGCTCCGAAATAATATTATAAGCTGTTGCAAAACTTTTATTATAAGCTCCTGTGTAGTATTGTGTGTATAGTAAGAGAGAACTGCAAGAAAGCCAGGAATAAAACTCCTCGCCCAGCTGGGCGTTTGTGTGAAGTTTTCTATACTACTATAGACTACTACTAATATAACAGCACGAGAAACTATAATCATAGATGCATTTGTGTTGTTTAAATATATAAATATATTTTTTGCGCACTATTACTTTACACAACAGAAGAATAACAGACAAGCAATGAAAAACCAGATAAGGAAAAATAATATGAGAGAATACGAAATAGGAATTGTACAATACTACAAACTTCAATTCAGAATAATAATATAAACTTTATTCCGAATTCCGCCAGCAGTGTTCTTTAGAATTCTTTTTTGATATTACGCCACGACGACGGAAAGAGTGTCTGTAGCCAAGTGGTGGACTTAAATCAGTATTGTATTATTATGACAACAAACATTTGTTCCGTGCCATTGTGTAGTTGAGCTTGGCTTCATTGCACAGAATATAATGCAGCCAATCCACTCGTACTACGTTCTACACTATTACAATGGTCTAGACTGGTTACCTAATCGATATTGTAAAAGGAAAAGGCTATTAGATGGGGAAGCTTAGAGAAGAATTGAGAATACATATTCTACCAGCTACACACACCATACAGTCATTCTGCTAGTAAATGCTACACATAATCGAACTTCGTTATTTACTATATTATAGGTATACACTGCACATATGTGAATGTGAATGTAATTTATATACTTTTACATACATACCTATAAGTAAAAATGTATATAAACCATCATGCCATTATTAGTCCACCGAACTACCACTCATATGTGTGTATATAGTATTTGTAATGCACTGGGATATCCCATGCTATATATAACTAACCAGTGTAACTGTAAATCGAGCAAAAAAGGAAAATGCTTTCACCGTTTTCCAGTAAAAGCGTACGATTCATACACACATTCACATTCACATTCGTAGAGTACACTCTTTATGACAGAAGAAAATGGAAAGGGAGACGAACGATATGTTGCATCACGTTTTTCGTTACATTAGTACTAGAGTGCGACGCGATACGTTACATATGACATAACACATACATAAAATAAACTATCCGAATCGAATCCAAGCCTTTGCTTTACCGTGTGTGCTCTGTCCTGCAAAATTTACATGCAGTCAATGGAAAAAGCGAAAGGATAGAAAAGCTTAACGTTTTACTACTTCTATAGTATATACTATGTGCAGTATGACTCTCTCAACTTGCAGAAACGCAAACCAAGGCAGTGCACAGGGCTTTTACATCTATACTAAGTATATGGTTCTATGTATGTACAAGTATGTGAGTTAAAGTTTGAGTTTGAAAAGCAAGCAAAGACAAACCACTTTCTCTCGTCCTTAGATGTACATGTGGAATTTCCAACTACTAAACTTTCTATTTTTTGATGACACTTTTTCTGACAGTCTCGTACCTACATAGGTATGTAACATGGCATGGGTGTTGTTTAAATTGAAATGCCTCTCTTATAGTAGTACACATTGCTTTTATGCATTTGAAAGAATTACTCTGTACTTTAGTTGACTTTGTACTTTCCAAGTATTTATATTCGTTTTATATGTGTAGTATGACGTGTCTTGCGTGCCTTTCCTTTTTGCTTGCCACTATTTTCCAACCAAATTAAAACACAGTCATTCATAGAACTATTTCCTTTCTAATATGTGCCTTTTGTTTTACATGACGTTGACGAAAATTACGTGACTACACGCACTGTACAAAATACAGTAAAATTCCTCGCAGTTCGAAATTGTTGCTTTCCCTTAGTAGAAGGCTGCTTTGTGTCGTCTGACATAATATAATGTAAACTTTGTCAAAGTCACCGTCATTTCATGCAAATATGCAACGAACATTGCCAATTGTAGAAATGGCAGCTTTACACTCATTTTTCCACTCTTATTAATAATAATGCGGGCTGATTTCTGTCAGAAATTATACATTCGTATAAAATACATGTGTAATATATGACAGCTAAAAGTATACGAGGCACTTATGCATAGAATGTACACATATGTGGTATGCATTCCATTATTTAAATCCATTGTTATTGATGTTGAATCTGAACATAATGTTGCACACAGTACGTGAGCCTTTGTGTGCTAGAATCGGTAGAATCCTTTTCAGTTGGATTTTAATCTAGAACACTTTAGTATTCTGTGTTTCAAAAGTGGAGAGTAAGTAGTAGGTAATAATAATATATGCACATGCTTACATTTATATTCTGGCAACGCAACCAGCTGTGATTTCTGTTGAATTTCCTCAACGTATTATTAGTAAGAGCAAGAGTAAGGTGTGGTGGTACATCTGTTCTGTGTACAAAGGACGTTTTTGTCTTTCTTTGTTGGAGGTAGGTCTAAAGTGGCGTGGCTGTTGTTATATTACTAGTGAACACGGATAAAAGTCTGTGGTTATAATGGCAGTAGGTGTAGTGTTGCCCCATTGCGTCGTTGGCTTCCTTTCCTAGAGCCTGATGCAATCTGAATGTAGCCACCTTCATCCGACACGCCATTCTCTCATTTTTCAAGAGAAATCATCTGAGACTTTTATATAAATACGGAACGAATATGTTACATATACCTTGCATAAAGCAGACTGTAATATTATTATACCCTCTGTGTTTATATTGGTCAAGCATACACACCACTGTGAGACTGCCGTGTTTGTTTACTACTACTTGTGATGTGTGTTTGTTTGTATATATTATATCTCTTGCAATATCGCTGAGAATCTTTTATATAAGTATATTTTATGCTGCTGCGGGTTTATCCTTTCTCACTGTTTATTTGTTGACGTATATCGCACAAGCATGTAATGTACAAAGATGAGATGTGCAATTTCACGTTGTAGTGTTGGGAAACTCTAATATAATATATACAAAATGATTGTGTGTGTTTCTTCTCCAGAGTTTGAGTACTCTTTGCCCTTATTTCCGTTTGAAAGCTTATTTGATCAAAGCTGAAGAAGGAGCTCATATTGAACTGATCTTTTTGCTAAACCTTTTTATTATACATTATGTGTGTCTCTCTCTCTCTCTTGTAAGCTCGTGTAATATATCTGTCCCGCAGTACTAATGCAATGGTATCCTCTATATATAAAATAGTAGTAAAATGTGTTATAGTTTGGTGGGAAAATGTTTCTTGTGTGAAAGTAGAAGTTGTGTGAGGATGTGAGGTAGGCAGATGGACTGGTGTTAAAGGACTGGCACTTTGGTATGCCCAACCATGGTTGGGCTGCATAAATAGAAGTGATGTGATGCGAGATATTTTATACTCTCTCTCTCTCTCTCTACCTCTTCCATGTAAGATAGATTGCATTACTTCACTAAACTGTGCTGTGGTAGACATTATATGTCATGTCATGTTTTCGTTTCACTTTGGACATCAGTATGCAGACATCTGACACTCTCTGAGAGAGGCAGACTGTCCAACTTCTTCTACCAAGTTTTTCTTCTACGACTCTCCAAGTCTCATGTAAATAGTTTTGCGTTTATAATACTGAGAAATATAAGTTTTCCATATCCATTTCATCGGATTTATTACATTCCTATATTATTGTTGCAATTGTACACAAGTAAGTCTTTCTCTTTTCATTTTATTCGATTCAATATTACCCTCTACTATTATTATACACATATTTGGGCGTTTTTGGAATGATGGATTGTGTAACATCGTACATACCATAGTGACTGTGGTAAAAGTTGATTTTGGCCGAAGTTTTGTAAAGGAATGGGATGAAATGTGGACTTGCATATAAACTTTGTATGTGTCAGAGTCGTGTATAGCAATGTATGAAAAGGAATTTGTAGAATGCATAATGTGTCGGTGAAATGAAGGCTGTGAGTTAGTTGGATGAATGGGTTATTATTGTTAGCTACTATTCTTTTAATGTTCTTTCACGGTTCGTAGACAAATAAATGAGGCTTGATATGATATATTAGATAATGGGAGAATTTTTTCATTATATACGTTATTTCTAGCGAATGCTTTGAAAAAGTATACTGGGAGTTGGCGACATAAATGCGTTAAGAACTGTGTTGAATACATAAATGAAGAGAGGAGCTTGGTTATGAATTATGTTTGTTTTTCACGGAGATTCTAAGTGAGATTGGAACGTAGGTTGAGTAGTGCAGAAGAAGAAGATGAAATAAGGAAATGAGTAAACATTGCAAAGAAATGAGAGAAAGTTGAAAGATTCTCTGGACTTTGAAAACTGTTATCTTATGTGTAAAGTAAAGTATAACTACGTTTGTTAGTAAAGCACTGTAAGTTTGGTTTCCAGCTGAGTTTGAATTTGATTGCTGGTGTGTATACTGTAGAGACTCCGTATGCATTTTATGAAGGTTGTTATGGTGGGCTATGTTATGCTTTTAGACTGGGAATTTGCGTCTTTGCCTACATTCTCGAAAAGTTAAAAGAGATGCATAGTTATGTACGTTTATATATTATATGCATGATATCAATTTGTTCTACTTCTTTTGCTTTTGAGAGATGAGGTAGTTTTCCTACGTTCTCTTTCTCTTTCTATAGTAAGACTTTGAAGAAAACACGACTTTCTTCATATATGAACGATAAATGGAATGCTTTCACTTTGGTTTTCTTCTGCTTAAAAGAGTGCAGGTACTTAGATACTTGCTGCTACCTACTTAAGTTTAGTGGTTCGGTTGACTTGGTATTCAACTCGATACGAGCTAAGGCGCCCAGAATCCAACGGCTCTACTCAACATACATAATACAAATACCACGAGCAATAGTATACAGATATTGCCGATTTTTCTTGGTGAAGCCGAAAAAAGTGGAAAAGAAGCTTTTAGGCAAAGAAAAACGGAATGAGATGAGATGATATTTGTCCTTGTATGAACTTGCTTTTTTTCATGTAGTATTATTGGTGGCTAAATTTGGAACGATAGGAGTAGACTTCTTGTAGCATACAAAAGAGTAGAAGTTCTCCTTTTTTCAGAGTTGCTAGTGTAGTTTTGATAAAGACAAATTCCACAAAGTCAAATACTATAAGCAATGGCTAGGGTATACCAATTCCTTAGTTTATGTCTTATGTAAGTCTCAAGTTGTGTTATCCTTCTTACGTCAATTCCTTAGCAATCAAAAAAGTAAGGATTATTATTTGGAAAAAAATACCTTTCCCTACTGGTACGGCTTGCTTTCTTTTCATACACGCTGACTGAAGTCTTTTTCAAAAGAATTGAAGCAAAGTAATAAATTGTGTTATGTATATTTGTCAGTATTTGCTGAAATCCTGTCTTATTGGTTATAACATTACTATCATTGATATATCAGAACAAGGAAGGAAATGTCATGCTCGGTTCGAATAAATCGCTAAAGCAAAATTGATTTGCTTTGATTTTTTATCCTTCGTAATATTGCACGAGTAAAAGCATTGAAAAATGTTATTTATCTGCCTAAGGACGATATGAAATTGCAACGGAATATTGCAGATATTCAATTATACATTCCTCTATATACATTCCTTTATATATATTAACCTTGCGGTCCATTATATTAAAGATGCTTGCAATTCTTTAGAAAGTGTATGGCAGAAATCGCGGAATAAGCAGGAAATAGCTCTTCTCAAATACTGCTACACTTCACATCCAGTAAATTGAAGCAATAATATCTCGCTTCGGTTTCACATTATAGCCACGTGTGTTGGTAACATGTGTCTGTTTTAGCTTATTAACTGTATACATTAGCTACATTATTGCTTAATCAGAAAATAAACCTTTGGAAATGAACTAGAAAAGTTTCGTAAGCCAAAATGGAATTCAAACAGCTTATTTTGAATTTAGTAAATGGTCACAAATAACAAATAACTTAATAACCTACAAAATATAATCTAATTAATTGACACGAATAGAATATATAAGCAGAGTTTGGCTGATTGTGAGTGACGCAAAAGGCAAAAGTATAGAAGTAAACTTTGTATTTTTTTTGCAAAATTATGAAATGTTCACATTTGACTTTCATATTATGTAAATTTACATTTTAATTGCTCACAGACGGTAATATTTATTACATATTATCTGCTGTTACTCCCAACCAAAATTTTAAGCATTTCTGCTTATACAAAGACACCATGATTGTTTTTCGGATGTCACAAAGGAGTTGAGCGACTTATCTCATCTTCGAAAACTGGATAAATGTTCTAGGTTTGAAGCCATTATTTCAAACCGTTCTTGAGTTATCGTGCATCCGGACAGACAGACATACATCCTATTCGTATATAAGTTTCTTTGCGAAACTTAATACCGCTGCTGATGCTGTTGTTGTGAGGCAATATATTAATACATAATGGAAACGCTTTGACATAACATGTGCCAGTATTTCCGAACTAATTGTTTCATCTGCTTTGTATTCATCAGAAGCGCAATAACCATAACACATAAGTGATATTGCAATTAATTTTCATTTGCTGCATTTGTTTTAATTACTGTTCTTTTCATGTCACACAAAATATCACTTACCCTTTCATTTGTTTATGGAAAGCTGTGACACAAAAGATTTGTGTTACAATATCCAGTAACTAGCTCTCTGAAATTATTACACTTAAAGGAACAATTTTGTATAGAAATGTGAATTATATTTAGAATTGGAGACCCCCGTTATCACTCATCTCAAAACTGCCCATTACAGAGAAAAGCAGTTAGTATTTAGTGAACTTCTCTGTAAATGTAGATCCCAACACAGCAGTCGGTATTGTTTTACTACTAGTCGGAATGAAAGGGAAAGGATGAACACAAAAAGCTGGATGGGAAAACGTAAAGAGAAAAGACAAGGAAGTTTCAGCTTTCATTTTGTGATGGTAATGAGAGGACACTGGATTTCTGTAGGAAGACTTTGAAAGGAAGTCTAAGTTTTATAGTCTTTGGCTACTACTACACTTCTGGTGAAATTGCTAACAGAATTGCTCTATTCTTTCGACACTGCTCTAATTTCTGACTCTTTAACGAATTGGAACATGAAACTTTGTTTTTGTTTCTCATTACTGCTGGAAAGTATGCACAGTAGTTCGTTGTAGAGAAATACAACAACGTGATGTCTTTCAAGTGACTGTGCCGTTCAACTAACAGAACTACCTACTTTGAGAAAATGAGAAAATCAAAAGGATTTCAGATTCAAAGCACCACTGTGACTGTGTGTGTACATTTCCCTTGTTATTATCTCCTTTTGTAGTTTAATTATCATAGAAATTAATGGGGGCTTCCTGTCAACGAACTCCCAGTAGTCCCAACAGGACACAGCAGGGCTAACTATTCCTTTTCGACTAGAAATAAATAAATAAAATAGTCTTGCTCTTGTTAGACTACTGACGCAAACGCCCACAGTTATTACTACAACCGATTGAAGTGTTAACTGGTAGAATTATTCTCCTATTGCAACTCACCACGTAAAATATACATTATGTACGCACCCAACCAATAAACTACTATAGCAAAGAATTTATATACATTCGGACAAATTGCATTAATTGTATTGTATTGCCTCTTCAGGAGTATTTGGCATTTGGCAGAACAACAACATATTTATTTGTTTTGTTCAATGTGTGCAAGTATACAAAAAAAGTTTCAAGTTGTTAGTTTTATTAGGTATATCTTCAAAACTATGTGCTGTGTGCTTTGTATGGTATTCTTCTCAAATCTTGGAAAGTGGATTCGCTACATTTAAGATTATAGGTAAATAAATTGAATTGCACCCCATAAAAGGTTCCAGTCTATAAGTACTAACGCGGTACTACTGAACACTTACCAAACAAAAACTGCAAGTTAGTTTCTCTATGTATATTCCTATATATATAGGTCCTTAGTATATTTGTGTATAGTAAACCAAAGCACTCGATTAGGTACTGTAGTAGTAAGCTGCTAACCATCCTAATTATTGCAGCATTGTGGCAGTCGCTGTGGCACACAACGTATAATATTAGCGAAGCACTGAAGCATTTACTTTGTTAGTTACGTACTTTGAAGCAATTGAGTCACAGAATTGTATTACGACATAAGGTG
The DNA here is from genome assembly GCA_019776165.1 of Pogonognathellus flavescens. Classification (NCBI taxonomy): domain Eukaryota; kingdom Metazoa; phylum Arthropoda; class Collembola; order Entomobryomorpha; family Tomoceridae; genus Pogonognathellus; species Pogonognathellus flavescens. Next base: position 71,968 of record JABASD010000191.1, read on the forward strand.
CACTTTTGTAAGTGTATAAAGTACAGTTTACACTTTACAAAGAAGAGAGACCTGCTCCTGTAAGATAACGTGTACTTTATTTTACACAGGAAAACATCCAGTGGAAGTTGTCATTCGTATTCTGGTAGTTTACTTCTAACTCTCTCCAACATCTAAACTAACGGTTCACTTCACATTTAGTTACTGCATGTGATATATGTATAGTCGTGTAGTGCGAAGCTGTATATTTGCGGATGTATGTAGTGGGTACATAAGATTTGATTATTTTAGGTTTAGGTTTAGGTTGTTGTTAGGTATTTAGTAATAAATTCTATGCATGGAGCTATTTCTGTGGTACAATGCATATTTTATCTGAGAAAGCTGTGAGAGAGAGAGGAAACACTAAGGTGCAACTAGCTGGAAGCTGTGTAAGCCTATTATTTCTAGGAACAACGACTAAAACTATTGTATTGTGAGTTTGTGAGTATGAGCTCATCCAGATAGTAATGAAAGCTAAAAGCATCTGTCTGCAAAGCAATGGCAGAGTTAAAGAGAAGGAAAGAGATTGTAGATTTACAGAGAGAGTTAGAGAGAGAGAGAGAGTCGCGTTATATTTATTATCCTGACATTATTCATGGAATTGTAGTAATGTTCCAAAAGATTTTCCAGGGGGTCACTCAAACATATTAAGGCAGCAGTTGTATCTCGGCAGCTTTGCTTTTATGTCTATGCTAATGTTAGTAGTGTGCTTCAGTTCTTCATTTTAATGATAGTCGACCAAGGACTCATTATAATAATTCAAATGATAGAAGTTTGGACTATATGTGAGAATACAGACGGATGGACTGCGAATAGTACGAGAAAGTAAATAAAGATCATAGTTAGTATAGTAGTATTTCCAGTCTCTGTACTAGTAGTACTGTACGACATGGGAATGGGAATAAAGAGAGTGGATTATTGCTCCAGGATCTAGTCCTATGTGAATTGAATGTGGAGTATTATGCGAAGCTTGCAGTTAAAAAGCTTAGTACACGCAAATGCCAAGTTATACTACAGACGTTGTCTTTGCTTTTACTTTGACTTTCGCGTCATATTAGCCTGTGAGGTTTTCATTTCACTATAGATTCAATTGAGATGATTGGAATGGCGAGGATGAAATAAAGATGAAAAGACAAGATTAATAGCAGGGCTTTTACCAACACAGGAAACATCAAGAAGAACATATAAGTATACTAAAACATTGGTAGACCTACTACCTTTCTATAGGGTTACCTACACACACACACTACACACACAATTTATTATTATTATCAATTCAATTTATTATACCATCTGTTTAAAGCTTCTTACTTACATTGTGTTTCCCAGCAGAGTTCAATTTTAACCTCTGGCATTCATAATAATATTATTACATTATGTACACACATCATAGTAGTGCTCTGCTAAAAGTAAGTAATAAAGCCAGACTTATAGAGCCTTGAGTCTAGAAAAACAGGAAGTCAGAATTCTGATAGAAGTGTGTGCCTATATTTCATTCTGTGTAAAGACAATTACACTCGCTGGTAAAGTTTCCGTTGTTTGGACCAAAATTACATTATACTACTATAATATGACGAAGGCATATCTTTATAATATTTTGATGAGTTCTATATACTACTAGGTGCATATTAAATTTACTGTTAGAATCTTCAAACTACTATGAGTAAACAATGAAACAGGTTACTTGTCAAACAAAGGTATGGAATAATTAATAGAATTTCCGGGCAGCACTTGAGAGCATTTCCGTTTTTAACAACTGGAGGAATAACTAACAGTATTATTTCGTGTGAATTTCCACAATCGAGCCGCTCCCAAAGAGTTAAAGAAAATTTAATTCTAAATGAGACTGGGGTATAGTACTACTAGTGAGTATAGGGGGTATATTTTTGAATAAACAAGTCCTTTGATGAAATAATATAGCAGCATCCACAAAAAGTTATGAATTGTATCTCACATTACACATGGTACTATTTCATATTTTGCGTACGTGTGTATGTAAACCTAACTTGCGGAACGCCCTCGAGGTAGATTAGAGCACATACAAAGAGAATGAGTGAAAGTAACGCAATGTTATGAAGAAGACACAAAACAACTGAGCAGAGATTACGAGAGTATAGGACTGTTTGCTAATCTTTAGAATATAATATGGATTTGAGGGTAAAACGAAGGAAGATATGGAAAGGGATTGTTACTGTGGAAGTGCTTTCTGATGCACGAACACTGCTCGCGCAAAATGTAATGGGATTTAGCTAATATTACGAGATTCCATCCATTCCATTAGATTTTGCATTTATTTCGTCTCTCCATTCCCCCCAATCCTAAATTCTGATAGTAGTTTATCCTAAATAATATTATATTATGATGGCATGCCTATGGCTCATGGCCATGGCTTCAGTCTTACTTAACTATACACCATGAATGCTGGAACTGTTTCATAAAAAGTCTGAACACAGTAGTAATTAAGTGGAATCATAGAAAGATAAAAATCACATGTGTGTATAGTGAGTAAATGTACCGAACATTATTAATGTGCTAATAAAACTTTTATATACACTTTGATGACTTCAATCTCAATCCGAAATGAAATTACGTCCCTTCACTCTCTTCTTATTCCTATTATTATAAACTAACTGATCATCACGAGTTATAAAGAAACTTATTCTGAGATGGAAAAAATCTTTAGAATTTTACGTATCCATCAATCCAAGTCAAAACAGCTCTTTCCATCTCATCTTTTATCGTTACGATCACTACGCACACAAAAGAAATTGAAGTTTTGTGATGCTTTCGATGGAATTCACATCAAGAGTGATTTAAATTTAACTATGGACTGACTAGCCTTTGAAATGACGAAGGAAACACTCAATCAGCTATAACCGAGTGGGGATTGACAATTTTTAACGTGAAAGTTATAAAATAAATGTGTGAAATAATAATGGTGCTAGTATCAGCGATCTAAATCCTAAAGAATGATTTGACATTGAGATGATTTTGTGATGATTGCATTGGCATTTAACTATCGAGTTTACGATCTACAGTGCAAAGTAATAGTATTAACAATCTCCACGTACAGACAAAATGGAATGCTGCTTCTTTAAAACGCTGAGGGCGTGGGCTCAGAGATTCCTCGAATGCCATTTAATGTGTTCCTTGTAAAACCTTGCCCTTTCCATGTTGAATGATAATGAGGTTTCATAAGATTACGCTCGTTGACTCTTGTCTTGTAGATATTGTGACTTCAATTAATTATACACAGAACCAGTAGTAATCGAAGATGACTACTATAGCTACTACTCATTCTTGATGCATTTGGAAAAATTGTCAATAAATACATACAGTATAGCCTTGTAGAAGAATATAAAATATACTTACCGATTTTCCTGCTATTGTTAGTTAATCTTCTCTTGCATTCAATACCAGTTTGCTATCAGTCTCATTTTCTATTACTGAACAATCCGTATCTGTTTCGTATTATGATACGGATAATAATAATAAAAATGCAAAAGCCAGAAGATATACTGAAATAGTGTGAGGATTGGTGTGTGTTGTTTTAATATAAAACCTTTAGGCAAAATGAGAAACGAAATGATGTAATGCAGGAGGTAATAAAAGTTGACATTGAAGTAGCAGTGAAATGTCCCGAAGATTTCATGCCCAGATCCATGTAACTAAACTATCTGCACTACTAAATGGTAAAAACTGAGTATCATGGGGAGCCTTGCTTGTGAGTAGCACATTTATCAGCGTTGTTGACAAAACTGGGCCACCGCCACCAGACTACTTGCTTAAGATTTAGAAATGAGGCGTGCATTATATAAAGATTACACACAGCAGTATTTATATAGTACGTACACCTTGAATTTGATGGGTTCTGGTTGTAATGTATGGTATCTTTAATTCCAAATCTGTTGAGTGTACACGTTATCGTTATATATCGATGTGCTGAAAGTTCCATTTGATGTCTACAACAAGATTAGTACATACATAACTGAAAGACACGTTGTACAGACACCCTTAAGCAAAATGTTGGAAAGGTTATGTTATTTTATGTACGTACGTGTAGTATCTGTTCTGCCGGATTATATAAGTTGGTTATGCTGAGTTAGCAATCTGTCGTGTGAGTGTGTGTCAATTCGAGAATGTTAGTTGTGTCTTCTTGTGTGTATCATTTTGCTGCGTCTCTTTTCAATGTGGTTTTTGTAATGACGGAGTTATTAGAGTCTTTGGGATTACGTTGTCACGTCAGTTGTTCCTGTTTCTTTCCAATTGGTTTTAGTGTTGAACTGGTTCTCTGTGCAAGTACTTATACCAGAATATTGTGTAGTTGTAATAGTGTGCGTGAAGAAGTGGCTCATCATCATCTCTCTCTCTCCGTCGTGGTTTCACATGACTACTTGCTAGGTGTATCTGTATTCCAATAATATTACTGATACAGTAGAATGCATTTTATATCCAAAAATATCGTTTTTACTCACTCAACTAGTAGATCTTGACTATAAATAAAAGTTGAAATGGAAAAGTTAAAATTGTATTGCATTAACCTATAGTGGTGCACTTAGGGATGTTCGAGTTAATTCGAATCTATCTGGAGTACCTATAGACCAATCTTCCTGTCTCTGGTGTGGTGGTGCTTGTTTGTGTTGGCTTATTTAGGTTAAGAGAGATTAAATTGAATCGAAGAATAGCCTGGGTGCTGCTGGAGGAGGAATAAGGTTGTTAGCTGTGTGTAAAGTGAATCGATTTCTTTGCCTTATAACATTGTGTGTTGTTTGGTGAGAATTGAATTTGAGAATCCAAGTGGATGAGGATGAGGATAGGAAAGACCGAAAGAGCCACCACCACCACGGTGCTTAAACTTCAAGATTTGCCAGTTTGGCTAGTTACGAGAAGAGTTGCGTTTTGCTGCGTTGTTGTTATTGTTTCGTTATTAGCTGTAACTATATAATATATTGTGTTTATTGTGCTTTCACTACACAGGGTTATATCTACTTTTACTGTTGATACTATTTGCCTATTATTACTATTATTATACGACACCTCTCTATGCGTTGTGTATTTATCCACTTTCTCGTTTGTGTACGTATTGGATCGGAAAGTGTGAGTTTAAGTGAGTCATTTAAGAATTCAGACGCGAAAGCAAGAAGAAGATCAGGAAAAGTGGTCTGGGAAAGTTAGTGTAAAACCATAACGTGGTCGTGAGCTAAAGAGATTGCTTAATGATCACTCCCACGATGGTCTCCGTCGTATTTTTCGAATTGAATCTCGGGAAATCTGAAATGCTACAGGAAGCTAATAAGCACAAGTCGATTTTGCTAGCGAAAGCAAAGCCGAGACTAAAAGAGCGTATATAGTGAAGTAACTGGAAGTGATTTAAGTGTAATCGTGGAGATTTACTAAACCCGTATAAAAGTCTCCACGACGCTGCGTACTTGTCTGTGTAGTTTTGCTGGGGTTTATTGAATTGGCGGATGAAGGGAAAGTTATTAAAGTTCAGTGTAGTGTAATGAGTTGGCCTTCTTGTTGTTTCTGCAGAGATGGAAGACTGGCAGAGGGAGACCAGATTTTGGCCATCGATGGGCAACCATTGGACTCAGCAATTACACATCAACAAGCGATTGGGATTTTACAACAGGCCCGGGGAGAAGTTGAGATTGTAGTAGCCAGAGCTCCAGAATCTCTACTTCCTGCTGAAGCTCTTGTTCCTGGTAAGTCTCTTTGTTTATCTCATCCCTTTTCATCTTTCGGGAACAATCCCTATAGTTCAAACAATAAGTCCATTAGGATATTTTGACTAAGAAACTGCAAACAATGAATTATTCTGTGTAAATCCTTTGTTCACAATTCTGTACTTTGCTTTCTTTGTAATAAACTTTGTTTGATGTTTCTAATGTTCTAATTCTTATCGTGTTTAGGTGATACGATTGGGGTGGGACAGCAACCCCCCGTACTGGGTGGGGAGCGTCCCTCCTCTCCTAGTGAAGACTTGAAAGTCACCGACATGGTGGTAAGTTTAATTTAATTACTTTCTCAACTTCCATAATTGCTATTTCTATTCGTCAGGTTAGAATTACTAAATAGGACTGCATTCCAAAAGCCAAGGCTTAGAGTTCAAATAGAATTCCGTCATCAAAAGAGAGCTTTGTATTTGTATGTAGTTCTTATTTTTTGTTTTATTCTATGTGTAATGCGAAAAGGATGTTAGTTGTAATTTCCTTAAGAAAAGTCTTGAGAAGTCTGAAAGTGAAAAAGTACAAAGGATTGTGTTAAGTGAAAGGTAGTTTGTGAGAGTAAAAGGATTTTCTTGTTGGTGTCTATCAGCTAAATACAGAATGGGCACAAGTGGAAGTAATCGAGTTGATCAACGACGGAACTGGATTGGGGTTTGGGATAATTGGCGGTCGAAGCACGGGTGTCGTTGTCAAAACGATACTCCCCGGCGGAGTTGCGGATCGAGATGGTCGCCTTCAAAGTGGGGACCATATCCTCCAAATTGGAGAAGTCAACTTACTGGGAATGGGATCAGAACAAGTGGCAGCCGTGCTTCGTCAATGTGGGAGTTGCGTACGTCTCGTCGTGGCTCGCCCTATTGAGCCATCATCTCCGGACGCCCTCAGCAGTCAAGCACCCATCGTTCCAACCAAGATCCTCGGAGACCCTGAAGAACTGGAAAGGCATCTTATGCAATCAAATGGATATTCTAATCACCTTTTAGATGGCTCCATTGGGTCTACAGAGGCAAGTCAAGCTCGACTCGCGGAGGATGGAGGTTCGGCCGGCACTTTCGACTCTTTGCCGGAGTGTGAGCTTGTGGATGTCGAACTCAGGAAAGACTCACATGGACTCGGAATTACCATTGCCGGATACGTATGTGAAAAAGGTAACTTCAAATTAATAATCTATATTCATTTTAACAGGACTGACCTTTTTCACAGTTTCATAGTTGATTTCAACGCGAACTTACTTTGCCATTGAATCTAATGGTCTTTAGAATGAAACGGGACGGACGAAAATATTTCCAAACAATTTTTGCCCGAGTAATCTTTAGACCTGAGGCAATAATATAGACTGCATTTGCAATAACATTAAAATACATAGCCAATATAGCAGTAGATTGTGTATCTCTATAATGTTCCGTGCTTTCCTTCATTATGAAGTTAATTTCAAAGCGAAAGATATTTCCCGTTGCATGTAGTTACTGTATCTCCTACATAATTTCGCATTCAGGATCTTTGGACTAGATCTAGTCCATGTCTAGTTGTAATTTAGTTAATGCGATGTAAATAATATCCATATAGTTGAGAGTATTGCAGCATTTCACGACTCCAAATCTAATGTTTGTGTAATTTTCACTCAGAACAAGGCTGTATAATATAGGGGAAGAGCATATCATCATACATCACAAGCAATGGCATGAATTATTGACTGCAACAGTCATGTTGTCTCCAGTTGAGTCAACCCATGTTTTTGCAATGAGCAAACGGAACAATAGGGACAGTACTATTGTTCAGTAGAAAGCTCAACTTAAGCAAATTGGTAAAGATACTGGTCTGCCCGGTAATACTTAGGTACATCATGACTATACATATATACTACAAAGTGTATTTATAATACTACCCACGCTTTATTATTACATACCTACTATGTATAATATCAAAATGTACACGTACTACCACTTCCACCTAAAGAAACATTCCAATTCCATGAAAGGCATATAGCCGAAAGGGCGACGTCAGCTTTTTGGCTAAATTTTGGTTTGAAAGCGACGGAACGAACGAGAAAGTTGTATGGAATGATACTGCATGCAGAACTACTAGAGAGAAAGAGAAGAGGAGGAAGGAAGCGTGCGAATATGAAATGAAAGGACTTGGGTTACTTTCTTCTTTGCAAATGAGACTTTGTGTTCTGTAGCTGTACTAGTCAACTATTTCGATGAATATTAGTGTGGTAGTTGTAACACTATAGCTATGTGATATGACCAACAATGTGGTGTAATGGAGCATTGTAGTATCACAGTATCGGTATATGCTGATAAAACTTCCAGAAGATTCAAGCACAGATACTAGTGGCCCCAATGTTATTTCGTCGTAGTTATTCCCCACTACAGTCCTAGTAGTAGTGTGATTGTCTCTCTTGTTTTCCTTATGTGAGTGTAATGAAGAGTTGAGTGGAGCGTGTAAGACTTGGCAAATTGAACAGTTTTACATGGAATTCTTACACAAAGCCAAGGCAATACTCCTACTACTACCAACTACAGTATACCCTTTTCTGTATTTTAAACTAATACTAGAACTGTGTACTTCATGTACATAGACACATATAGCTTTGCATATAGTAAGTCAGTAGTAGTACTATGGTGTGTTGAATCCAGTCTAGTTGAGTTTCGTCATCTCAAGCTGAATTTCACTCCAAAAAAGTTTGTCTCGGTCGGATGTGAACAAGGGACTCGTCTTCGTCAGTTCAGTACCATTGTAATTCGAAAGAGAAGCTACTGGTAGTGGTAGAGATATTATACAAGAGAGAAAGAGATGGAGGGTAACGTAAGAACCCATCTTTTATTCAAGGCGTACTACTACTACTCCTTCTTCCTCTCTAGCATTTCTCAGTACTGACTTGACTGAACTCAACTTGACTATCGCTTTTGCACACTTCATTCTTATTCTTACAATATACTGCACACCAAACTACACACATGCTTAGTGTACTACAGTAACGTGGTAACTGCGTTACTACTTGCACAATATGTGATGTATAGGAGATGTAGATATAAAGGTAGGTGTGTGTGGATGATGATATAGAAAGATGTATAAGTTCGTACGTAGTTCGCATCATATATTTATCTGGGCATGGAGTTAGAAGGGAATAACATCTCTCTGCCAATACGTAATAAGAATGTGTTCAGAAAAGCACTTTTCTGTTTCAGTGGAATAGTATGCTCCATTCTCATCAGCAACTTCAGCTCAAGTTCCACTTGGCTTTCTTTCTAAACGTTAGACGTGGCATTTTGCATTCTGTCTCTTAAGATTTGACTTGGAACTCTTAACGCGCCCACACGTATGCTACTACGTACATATTACGTATGTAGTACTAATATATTCCATCCATTTTACAGTCTTGTCCCTGCTTTCTTTCATGAAAAATATCTTTTGTTCGTGGCAGATGAGTGCACATCTTTCGTAACTTCATTTAATATTAGAAAATAAATTTTGCTAGTCATCCATTGTAATGAAATATGAATACATCGCAAGTCACATCGTATTGGATCATCGTTATGCAAAATGAAAGTCAAATGCTTCAGTTAGTATAGTCTCAGGATATGTGCTTTATTAAACTTTACAAGAAAACACAGAGAGACAGAGTAGTCCTTGCGTGTAGGAATGAATCAGAATTTTGAGAAGAAAGATTATTAAGTTACGTAATATGTATCCGTGGGAAAGTTAATATTTAAAGCACGAATTTCGTAATTTCATTATAATATAGTGCATTGTCGAAGATTTTACTACCCTTATCATTACTACGCTTAAAATGTGTGTATGAGTATGTAAATACTTTTGGCAGATGTAATATCTTTAGTGTTAATTTTACATATTTGAAATTGAATGTAGAGAGATGAACTTTCTTCATGCTTGCCAAGACATGATTTATTGAAGCACACAGGCAGCAGCGCGATTTTTATTCATATAATTTGTAGCAGTCAACTGGATGCATTTCAATTTCAAATCTACACAGTGGAAAAATGTAGATAGCTGGTAGTATTCGGTTGTCCGGATGATTTTGAGATGTCAGTTTTTAACGAGAAAAAATACACCTTTGGATTCGTTTAATCTGTGCGATGAATATAATGTTAATTAACTTGCAACGGTTGGAGGATTATAAGTCGGTCCTTGAAACTATTGATATTCATCTACTAACGCAAGAGGAGAAGATAGCATGAAATTACTTGGGCTTAATATATTATGAGATTTCGCGTCTCTACGAACAAGATGAGCCATGCTAATTTCTTATAGCTGTAGGCGATGCTACACTACCATCATAAGTTTGAGGTAATTAATGCAGCCTGTGTAATAATGGTGATCTAGGTGTACAAAGAGAGCACACCGCTGCAATAATTATTAATTATGTTTTCGAGTGTATAATGTCTATATATGCAGAAAGTGCCGGTCTAGTATATGATGGGGTGAAAGTCATTATGTGGAGACGGCCGTTACCTTATGATCACATAAACGAGTTAGTTAGACAGAATAAAGCTATTCGATTTATACTCCGGAGTTCTTTGCGAGTTAAAGTCTGCATCGTAATATGTTTATAACCATTTACATTAATGTTTTGGAGGACTTAACGAAGTAAATTGTATACAGCGCCCCATGGATACTCAATAAAGTACTTTACTTACCTAGTTTAGTTTGCTCTGCAGAAATGTATACGAAAGATTTAAGGGTTTAATATTTTTCTTCTGTTAGTAGAGGTTAGAAGAGCTCGTAAATACGACGCGAGGCTTGTTTATGACGATTTCATTCATATAAGTTTAACTATTATGGTATAAAGTTCAGATGGTGGTTTTCGTACTACGACTACTACCTACATAGTACAGTTCCTGTGTTAGATTTTTGAAGAAGAGAATAAGAAAAAGACAAGGTTCTTTGGCGTGTTTTATAGTAGGTAGAAGTATGGCCGAGTCTATTACATCAGTTTCTATTCATCTGTAATGGGTTGGGCTGGGTAGTTACGTAATTATCTTGCTGAGAGTGGAAAATTAAATTACTATAATTAATATTTCGAACAAGAGGCACAAAATGGGGAAATGAAAATATAGTTTCCCTTCCTTGAATAGCTTAGAGTTTCCTAGATCCTAGAGAAAGACTGGAATTTGTTTTCTCTCTGTTGTATTACTACTAAAAGAGTAGAAGGCAGGTTGAAAAGAAAAAAAGTTTTATGATTCAATCACCTTGCCTATGTGGAAATAACTTTACTCATTGACATTGAGTAGTCCTATTACGGAATTATATGCTTTGGTTCAGAAAATTGCGAAATCGATTGCAATTTACCGAAATACACAGAGAAACGCAACATTACCTTTATGAATGAGCGAGGGTAATAGCAAAAGGAGAAACTAATAGCATACTTTACTACACTGATATATTAGCAGCTAGTTTTTGTGAGACACACAGTTCACATAATACTCCGGTCTTTGTTACACAGTTGGAGGAGTTAGTTATTTTAGTTGTTGGAAAACACATCTGCGGATTATTAGACATTGCCACTCTGGTACAAATACTACAAAGATAGTCTATGAGTGAGGTAGTAGTGGGAATGATGATGGTGCTCCAATTCCAATGAGAGAGAAATTCAAGTGTTTTATGAACACTATTTCATGTTCTCGCGTTTATTCTGTGTGAGTTGCCCTTTTGCACAACGGAGAATTATGATGAGGAAGGAATAAATTCATTTTTAATGTTCTCTCTCTATCTCTCTTCATTTCACCACTCGGCAGAAACCAATAAGTATTCGATGATGATGCTATCATGAATATAAAGACAATACAGGTCAATTTCTCAAAATGCCATTTATGCTCTATTTATTATGTGAATCTTCAAATTTATGTTGGAATTGTACATGCATAAAAAAGATATGTATACATACGAACTATCTGTTATTATAGGCAGCCTTGTTCATTTGTAAATCATTGCCTGACAATAATAGCAAAGTTTCTTTTGAACGAATACCCCTGAAAGTGTATTTAGTAGATAAGGCTCCGTCTTGTCTTGTTAGTCTTTTGTTCAGTGTCTCATTTGTGTTTGAATTTATTTCGTATTAGTTTGGAAAAGTGTTCGTGTGGATAACGTTTGATTTTTATGTTGTAGAAACTCACGAGATGAGCTGTGGGGGCTTTTACTCACTTTCTGTATTATTATTTGTAGTAGTTTTTAGCACGAAAGAGGAAAAAGGGAATCTGCATTGAGTTCGAAGTATTTGGTTTTCTGTAAAAATATTTTTTATAGCCTTTGGGTGAAAAAGTGTTTAAAGTTATTGAGTGTGTGTACTACTATAGCGTTTGTTTCACTCTGTGCTTAATGTTTTGGTGTGAAACGGAGTGAAGTGAGAATAGATGATATCTTATACTATATAGAGTTGCAGTGCATTTGTGTGTATTATTATTGGTTTCCCATGCCACAGAAAAATGGCAAAGTTTTATTATTTCGACATGCTGAGAGAATTTGATTGCCCCTTCAAAAAGCCTGCCGTGCACGCTACTATATTTTCTTTTATACAGTACAACTTACAGCGACTGACTGTTTTTGACACACGAAGAGTACACTACCTATATACAAGTAGTTGCATTACCTCTCTCTAATACGTCTTGAATCTTGAGGGAAAGTAAAAAGTAGAGTATTTCATGTCAGAAAAACTTGTAGAAAGCTACTCTGTAGTATTTGACGTGATGGTGGGAACTTCTTTACTCTTTTTGAGTTCCATGGCCATACTAGACAAGAATTGTGTTGACATTTCGATCATAAGTAGGGCTGCATGCGTGCAGTTCACATGTGTGAGCACTTTTTCAAGAAATGAACTTTTTATGGCACATGTACGTGTTATGCTGAACTGTTGGTCTCTGGTAGTAATATTGTATCTTTATCTGTACGTAGAGTAGTTGAGATATAAAGCTCAGGGGGCTAAATAATATTATATTATTTTTTGTGGCCACCACATCTAAGACAGATTATTTATTGATGTAATAACAAAGTTCAGATGAGTTGACTTGACTTAAATTAGATTGCCTGTGCCTGTAGCATCTGCGCTCGTGATGTATCGTTTGCAAATTGCGACTGTGACGCGTAATCTTGGTTGGAATTTTTAGTCATTTCATTGAAAATTTAATACAAATCCGTAAATAGCCACTTTCGGGGAAATTGGTTTTGGTTTTTAAAAAAATTACACCTGATAACCAAAAGATGCGCACTGAGTTAAAAAGAAACACATATTTATATACATTTTTGCTACTGTGATTTTCCGTGTGCAAGATAAAGAGAATAATCACAATTCATGTATAATGAATTATATCTAATTAGGTTTTGAATGTCTCTGATGAAATCGAAAATCACAATTTATACACGAATTATATTTCATGTTGTGTCCGAATTATTCAGTTGCAAAGTAATTTTGCACAAAAAGATCCTAATCACTAATGAAGAAATTTCCTTTAGTAAAAAAGGCGAAAAAGTGAAAGCAATCCACTTTTGCGTTGTAGTTCCGTCTCCGTCCCAGTTTTCTCTTACCCCATTTGCGGTATTGTGGTCTGCGTGTAATATCTTTTGACAAGGTTACTTTTATTTGTAGTATGTGTCTAAGCAAGGCGTATTATAGACCTGAATGTACTGTGAATACTAAAATTCATTTTGTTAACTTTTCAGAGGAGCTCTCGGGTATTTTCGTGAAAAGCATCAGCGAAGGCAGTGCAGCGGATCTTTCGGGGAAAATTTCCATCAACGATCGAATTGTCGAGGTATGTTCACTGTACCTTCACTAAACTTTATTCTCACTGTTTCAGTAAATTTAATTCTGTGCCTGGATGCTGGAATATAAATTGAAGTAAAATAAAATAAGGTTTGTAACTTAATAATAATGGAAGGGAGTAGCAGAGGGTCCGTGGAGTTGGTAAATATCATCAATGGTAGAAGGATGACGTATCCGAATGCACTCTAAAATGTAATAGTCTTCCTCCTGTAGCATTACCACAACCTTTTAGGTAGAAATTCTAGAAGAGCGAACTTACCTGAATTTTATTTGTGTAGTGTTGTCAAGCAGAATTCAAGTATTTTATATCCGTGTTATTTTGAACGTCAAGTTTTTTTTGATAGAGAAGAGAAAAAAGAGAAAGTCAAGAGTCTATTGTCCATTCTCATTACGGGACCATTGTGTTTATGTCTGTTAATGTCAAAAATAAAGTGGACCAGTAAGAAAGGTTCCTGTTACATGAACCGTGGAGTTGGTTGAAGAGTTTAGAGAAAAGCCAATGGTAGCTAACCCTCTAATCTTATTTACCCATTGCGTTCCATTGCTCTCTGGTGAAAATGTAGTTTTGTAACTAAAGACTTATCAAAAGTTGAAGCTTTCTAGTTTTAGTGCTCTAACTGTAACAAGAAGGTTATAAAAGTACGTGTAATGCCGTAATTCTAGTATTTATAAGATTTCTTGTGTGTGTAAAGATAGCTTACGTTTGCTACAAACTTTCTTTTGTCCAAGCCTCATTTTTTCCTTTGAGATGTCATGGAAAGACAAAGAGTTGTCGGCTGTGGCCTTTACTGGACCTGTCTTGTTTTATTGGATGACCATTGTTTTAATGCCTTTGAGAAAACTCCAGTTTCCTACGAATCTCTGTATTTAGTGTCGAAGCGACAATGAAAGATTAAATCAATTTACTATAGTGTCACATATATCATTGTAACGTTGCGATGACTTCGTTTTTGTTGTAATTCCCTGTACCCTATATGAATTCCTGAATATTTCATATCCGGGAGATTCTGAACAGATGCAAGTTTAAGTAAAGAGAAAGGACAATGGCAGTTGTTGTTGTTTTGTAGCGTAGTATCTATGTACAATCATGGAATAAATATATTATTAAACAACAAAGCGTAGGTTGGAAAGACAAACACAACAGATATAAGCGTCTTTATACACATACGTAAAAGTAAGTACTGTGTACATATCTACATGGTGTGTACGGATACGGAAAAGGAATATTAAGGAAATCGGAGGAAATGAAATGTCCAGTTGAGTTTAGGTTCTCTATGCGAGTCCAGTGCGGAATAAAATAAAGATTGCATCTACTGATGTATTGTTGGGTGGTGGGTTCTGCTTGGATTGTTTCCAGGTTGATGGGCAGAGTCTTCAAGGTTTTACCAATCACCAAGCTGTTGAAGTGCTACGAAAAACTGGGCCGGTAGTTTATCTTAAGTTGGAGCGCTATCATCATGGATCCAAGTACGATCAGGTGAGATTAAATCTCAGTGACATGCCATGAAAAGCCAAATAAAATAAATCCGCCTTCGTTCATCGTAGTAGAGTTGAATTTGACAATAGGTTTTTGGATGATTTATTAACTTTCCCTTGAAATCCCTTTATCTATTTTACTACTACAAGAAGAACTTTTCACGCTGTTATTGTACTCAACGTACTTTTACTTTAGTACTTGCAAAAACTATTTTACTTTCACTCCGTAACGTCTCATTCGAATTGCCTTGCTTGGATTTGTATTCATTTCCCCATGTCTGAGTCTGAAGTCTGAAAAATACGAAGTGCATTAGAGAATCTGAAAATTCGGAATTGTCAGCAGCGTGAAAAGTTCTGTTGTTTGATTGATCTGTTCCGCATAGACTACATTATAGTAATATAGAATTCCATTTTCAACATGCAACCATAGCACTTGGTGCACACGGCATTGTGCATGGTGACGATGTGTGATTGATTGATTTAACCGTAAAAAACGTCGAATTGTATTATTACTGAATGTCAAAATGTTGTATACCTTTATAAAAATAGCCCGTCGAGCCTCTTACAGCCTACTGTACCATTGACTGTACTGTTGACTGTAGAATTACCCACTATTCTATACAATACTATACTAAACTGTCAACTTTTCGCACAAAATTTCTCAAAATCTACCTTAGCCAAAGTGTAGACCGAACACCTCTCTATTTGCTTTACCTGAACCTCACTAGAATACTAAACCTGACAATAATAATAACCTTATCACAAAACCGGGGTGGGGGATGATCTGAAAATTCTATATGTATATAACTCTTTCGCACGTATTTTTATTACGGGTATACTATTACTATATACTTATACATAATTTAATATAAATACTACATATTATGTACTAACCTTTAAAAAGAATGTTCTTTCGTTAACTTAAAGACTTAACCATAGCCTGCCTTTATACCTTCGAGATTAATGAATTGGATCGTCTCGTCTGTAGTCTCTGTAGTGTAAATTGTATTTAGTAGGAAACCAAAGTCGCCAAAGTGTATGATATACTTACTATTTTTACATTTTTATATTTATACCTACCTGCCTAAGATACTTCTGCCATGGATTATTTATGTTATGTGTCCCTTGTACCCGTATTTGTATATACCTACATCAATTTGCCTTATACTTTGGAGAAAATAACTTTGCAACGTACCATACTATATGATGGGGAATGGCCTGTGACACCGGAGTGGGATGAGGACCAAGAGAGTGGAATGGGAAAATATGATTGACCTTTTGTTGAGAACTGCGTTGTCCTGACATAACTCAGACATTACATGACACTTGTCTTTCTCCAGTTGTGATAGATGAGATGGGTGAACGAGCTTTTGAGCGTTTTCTTTGTTTTAGTTGCAATCGGCGATCAGTCATTCGGAGCACAAGCCACCAACACCTTCGTCCGTCTCGGCTTTATCTTTGCCACAAGTTCCAGTCGACTCAGTACGTAATAGAATACATTCCTCTTATACCTAATGCTTAAACTACCACTAACTAACTAACTACTGCTACTACTACTCTGGTATAATATCTCCCAGCTAAAAACGCTGAAAACTTCTATACCATATATAGCTATAATTAGAGATAATACAGAAAACAGAAACTATATCATAGTACTAATATATAAATAAGATGTGTATATACATATATGGCTACTATATATGTAAAAAGTACTTGTCTGTCAGTACCGTATATACACATGACTCACTAAGAATGATATAAGTCGTAAAAAGCCTTTGATGATTCATTATTATTGGTGGTGCATTTTCTATTATTTCACTCACTTACTTTACTACTTACTACTTACTTGTATATATATATATTTTACACGCTGAAAGAATGATAGTAGGGGTTTGTATATATGTATATATATATCTATATAATATATAGTTATATGTATTTCACCACAATACCACATTGTTTCTCTAAGCATCATTTATTAATTTATCTTTACTACACACAGGCACATTCACTTTGTGTGGACGAAACAGGAGGGATTGAGTGAGATACTCATGTTAAGCGATGATGAAAAGAACGAAAGGCTTTCTTTGGTTTTTGTGTACTTAATATTTACTACTATGGATTTTGCTGTGTACTGTAGCATTCTATGCATCAAGGGATATGGGATCATCGCTTTAACAATATGTACACAATTAATTAAGAATACACTGTGAATTAGCTACTACTGCTATGATGCTGCTGCCAGCATAAAGTCACTGCTAGTGCAAGCACACACTATCTTTCTATGTAACACTTATTCACTATAATATTATTCTATATACACTTTATGATTGCAAACACACTTTTATATTATTATATATTTAGTATATTCTAAGTAGGTGAACTGACTTTTCTGTGCCGAATATATAGCATATATATTTCTCTTTTTACTGTGAATCCCTGCTTTCATTTTCTATGTATTGTTATTAAGGCACGTCTGTTATACACACTGTGTGGATTTAGAACACAATAGATTTGAGCTTCATCTCAGCTTGTTATAGTGTTGGAGGAAATCAGCTATTTCTGTTTCATGATGCGATGATGGGAGTGCAGTGCAATGTAATTGTTGAAATGAAATACACGAGGCATTAGATACTACACAGGCCTTTCTCTCTTTCACTTATTACTTTCGTTTCTTATAAACTCACTGACTTTCTCAATTTCTCAGGACTTTTTGTTTTCTCTATCTGACTGTGCCTGGCAGGACTCTTTTTTCATCTGCCTCTTTCTTTTCTTTGTCACCCAGCTAATACGATATGAAATGATGACTTATCCTCACCTCTTTTGTCAACTGCGAGGCTCAGTATAATATCACCATTATACAAAATATTATACTTATTATCTGATTTTGACTTACACTAGTGTATGAAAGTAGCGTTTTCTTATAATAGTACCATATGCGTATTCTACTATAGTTTTTGACTTTGTGTGTCTTCAAGCATTGCATTCCTTGTTGAAAAAAGAAAGTATAATATTATCTTTGGCTGTGCATTATTATTCTCATAGGACGGAGAAGCGGAAGAGATTCTGGCAGCCACAGGCGTCGGGGACGATGAAGAAGAAGATGAGGAGTTGGCAGTAGAAACAAGAAATGAGGATTTAGACCTTGAGGATTTGGAAATGTTGATAGACACACGGTATGAAGGGGAAATTTTGCCTACAGTTGAAGCGGCAATTTTGGCTAAGTGGAGCAAAATAATGGGACCGGATGCAGACATTGTTGTGTCACAATTGAGCAAAGCCAAGGAAGGTGGGGGGCTTGGAATTAGTTTAGAAGGAACTGTGGACGTGGAAGATGGACGGGAAGTGAGACCACACCATTACATTCGATCCATTTTGCCTGATGGACCTGTGGGCAAGGGAGGAAAATTGCTAAGTGGAGATGAGTTATTGGAGGCAAGCTAAAAATACTATAACTATTATTGCTTTTGTTGGTGTAACAAGAAAAAGAACTCTTAATGTCACTTTGAGATAGGACGAGCGAGAGAAACACTTGCTCGTACAAGTATACGGTCAAGTAACCGGAGGACGGTGGAAAAGAGAGGAAACTAAGGAGCTAATGGTTTACTCTTTTATGAAATTGGACAGGTTAATGGACGTCGGCTTCTAGGGCTCAATCATGTTGAAGTTGTAGGGATCCTTAAGGATTTGCCGATGTACGTGAGAATTGTTTGTGCAAGACGTCCTGGACAGCCACCACCATCCAGACCGATCGACACGGCTCAGGACCGTAGTGCTTTTGCTGCCCGGGTAAGTTGTCAGCTTAAGTGTTGTCACTTTTGTGTACAACGGCGTATATACTACATGAAGGGAATAATAATGATGAGAGATATGTATTCGGGGAGCTACATTTTCAGTGTAATTCTATTGGTGTGGAACAAATGTAGAAATGCTCTTACGAAAATGGACTACAAGACGTTTTGACGGAAGGAAATTGAGTTGAAATGACTTGAGTAGCTTTTCTATTTAAGTGCCTTGTCTTTTGTCTAGTCTTCATTTGGTTTTGTGTTGACGAAAACTGTTGGAGAAATAAATATATATGGAAAGATCGATGAGAAAATGAATTACTTAAAGTATATTTATTGTGATGCTGGAAATGTTTTGAATACATTAGAACATTCTGGGAGGAAGTCTACAAAATCTATTCCAAGGGACGGATCGTCTAGTAAAAGCTAAATCCGATGGCTCCTTAGCTTCCACTGGCACAACAGCAGCAACCGACACAAGTCTGTCAAAACTGAAGTCGCGTTCTTTGGAACCTTTGACTGGTCTTGCAATGTGGAGTTCCGAGCCTCACGTCATAGAACTTCCAAAAGGAGATCGGGGTTTAGGATTTTCTATTCTGGACTACCAAGACCCAATGAATCCTAGCGAGACGGTGATTGTGATTCGAAGCCTTGTTCCTGGTGGAGTTGCTCAACAGGATGGACGTCTTATTCCAGGCGATCGACTTCTGGCTGTGAACGACATCAATTTAGAGAATGCCTCTTTGGATCAAGCTGTTCAGGCTTTGAAAGGAGCTCCAAGGGGGATCGTTCGCATTGCCGTGGCCAAACCTCTCCCTCTCCCTGACACAACAACTCTTTCTTCTATTCATAGCGATCAAGTGCGTTTGTCACTTATCAAGCCAGAGGTTTCCACTAATTACATTAAAAAGCTCGCCAATGCTAAATTGGACATTTTATTCATTTGTATTTTTGTGATGTAAATTGTTTTTAAAACTGTTTGTTGTGGTTCTAGGATGTCGTTCCACCTCCATTGCCAGTTAGTCCTCCGCCAGAATTGGAGCGTATCGACGAGAATGTTCTAGATTCTTTGGGAACACGCCTACCTCTACGAGAAGCGGTCGAAACGGACTTTTTGTCGAATCAAGTAAAAATTGTTCATATTTTTGGTGTGCCTTCTTCGTCTTGTTATTCCGAGTCTTGAGCTTGACTCATTGTGAATTCACAACTATAATACTAACTTACCTACTTACACTTTAATCTTCTTTCTCTATGTTAATTAAATATCATTAATTTATCTCTTGTTTCATTTCCGTCAGTTGTAATTAATTTTGTAAATATCTTCTGTTCTACTAAAAGTGTTCTTTTGCTTCGCTTTGTTTTCGTCTATACGTTACTTGTACTGAATGTTGTGACAGAAGCGTGTCAACAAACACGTAGCTATATATGAAAAACACACATATCTTTAAATATCACGCTAGGAAAGTTGTTTTTTCAATTCTGCACTTTAGCACGTATATAATGTACATATTATCGCATGTAACATTTTGTAAAGTCACCTTCGAAACGATTAGAAGACTATCGCAATCTAAAAGCAATGAAGATTCAAGTGTTCAACACTCTACTACAAATTACACGTTACCTTATACCTCCTACCTACTACCTATATACCAATACAACTTTTTTGTGTCAACTTTATTAACTTATTACTATACTAACAAACTAAATAACACTTTTACTGTTAACATTTTGTGTTTATTTGATGTGTAGTTTTCTTTTAATGTGGTTAGGTATACTGGTTACAATTTTACGATTGCTATTAAATTAAACACATAATATTTCGTCTATAGTTAGCCAATACATATCACTATCACCCGCTTTCTACTCTCCCACATGCATCTAATTAACAAACTAATACAATAATTTATACTATTTAGAGTTAAATCGTATTTAAACGTAAAAAATACATACATATACCTACTAAAATACTTTCGATGCATGGTGAAGGAAGGGAATCTAATAAATAATCTCAACCAGCATGCTCACAATTCACTTTGGAATTCAATTCAATCATTATCGTATCTTTAAGAGTCAAAATAGCGAAATGACATGAAATAGAATTTCAGCAATATAAGTCCACTTACATATAACTGCTCTTAAACAAACACTTCCGTTAATAGCTTTTTTATTTATATTTGCACCACGTCATTGATGGAATGTCGATTTTTCTTCATAACAAAATGTGCTTGGGCTATATATACAGACAGACCTATACAATTACAAATACACTCGAATGACTTTCCTCCTGAAGTATTAAATAACGTGTTTGGCAATTTTTTATACTACCTTACCTACTTATTTGTTTGTGTAAGCACAGTTATTTACTTAGGTATATTCTTTATATTGGCATTTTGTACCACTAATTATATGAATATACTACATACATGTATATGGTAGTTAGTTACTGGTTACTGTTATATGTTACTGCATGCATGAACAACTAATTTTTTCATTTCGTGCTATTCGTGAATTATGACTGCATGGAATTCATTGTTTTATTGATATACGTATTTCATCGCAATTATTGCATGTGAGCTTTCATTAAAATCTACTTTTATATATACGAGGAGTAATCTATAAACCGTAAAATAGGTATGCATGCCACACTTTTATTACTATTCGCATGATTGATGGGTGTGTCTTCTAAAAATGTGATTGTCATTACATTAGGTTCTTTTTTGGTAGTAGAATATTACACGTTGAAGGAAAGTAACATTATAGACTCATGCATGTATACAGCTCTACAGTCTGACTGACATGACAAAATGTACCGTTAACAATATTTGGCTGATGGCTATTTAGTTTATGGATGATTTTGTTTTGCTTGCCCGTCCATAAGGTCATAAGTACCTTGGAAATCTCTTTTGCAGAAATAGATTAATTGTAAAATCGATAGAAGGCAATTGTCTCTCCACAGCCATTATTTTATGGCTGTGACAAGTTGTTGTAAAACAAATAGGGCAATTTCCTAGACTCCTCGATCATCATATTGTACTCTGTGTGGATACAAAGGTTACGTCTGCGCCTCCACTGATCGTGCCTGTGGCCACAGAGAGACTCCTATCATCATACCGCGAAGGATCCATTACCAGCGAATCTGAATCAGCTCCATCTCAACTGCCATTGCCTCCTTTACCTGACGTGACATCCGGTGCCAACGACTTAAGCATTAGCGAGAGTAGCAACGGTGTGAGCTCCAGCAGCAACTTGAGCACTACCGGTCCACCACTACCCTCTGCCTTAGAGCGAACCATCAAACTGAAGAAAGAAGAAGAACAGTTGGGACTTAACGTGGAGGTTGTGGATGGTGGCGTAAACGGAGTGATTGTCACCTCGGTGGTGAAAGGCGGTCCCTTAGGAAAAGACGGGAGAATTCGCATAGGAGACTACATTGTCGCCATAAACAACGAATCTTTGCGGAACCTTACGACCACACAAGCTCGCACGGCTCTTCGACGTGCTCTTCTGTACAAGGATTTAAGGTATCAATTTTACCACGAATTTAATGTATTTCTCTCCGCCTGCACAGTATAAGGATTTAAAGATTTTCGTCATTTTTCCTATGAGTTGAGACTGGTGGTGGTGGTGTGGTGGTATAAGTCTATAGGGAGACACCACATGGATTGAAATGGAGTTGGATGGACTGCTCTCTGGTCTTCAGTAATATTTTATGACTCTTCCTGTCCTGTGTGCTCGTAGGTTGTACGAGAACAGATTACAGATGTAAATGTAAGCGCAGTAGTCATCAATCTTAGGGGTTTCCCTAAAGTAAAACTAGTAAACGTAAACTGAATGTGAATATAAACCGCTTTCCGCTCCGCATGGGATTTACAATCGTAGAAACATAAGGATCCTGTTCCTGTATCAGCAACGGTAGTCCTGTACTGTGAAGGATTTTAAGGCAGAAAGACGGGTCGCGTAAAAGTAAAACCGGATAGCGAGTTTAGAACTAATACGGACTCCAACGTAATAAATGATGTGATGGTTTTCAATGGTGAAAGTAGGTGCTGATGTAAACTACATTTATCACGAGGTGGACGACCGTGCTTGTGCATATACCATGGCATGGTCTGTGTCCCGTCGAGCACTCCATCCACTCTTTCAGTTTAAAACTCGCAGTGACATCGTCCACAACACACAGCTCAAAAACTTTTTTGTGGTTCTGGTTGTTGGCTGTTCTGTTCTGTTGGCAGATTTTGAGTGCGAGTGCTACAGACAGAATTTTCAGTAGCAATTGTAATTCCTTGGTGAAGCCGAACAGGGGAAGTGGAACTAGCGACTCACAGATAAACGTTAAAGAGCATAGAGCAGACACATACATAAATTACTACGGTGTGTGTATAGGGATAAGGATATATTGTACAAAAGTAGTATGTAAAAAGACCGATCAGGCAAGCAAATCTCACACTTAGTTTTTGTCTATTGAACGGAAATCTTATAACAAGACTAGAAATTGAAAGGTTTCTATCTGCAGTGCTAAAGTAGCAGTTTCAGTTTAGTTTCATTGTATCCAGCAAATTGTGCACTAATATAAACTGTGTAGTGGGCTTTCTCTTCATTATTCCTCTTTTGTTAGTATGCTTACTGTGACTCCGTGTATATATCGTGTAGACAAGATTGATAGACTGATAGATAGTGTACGAGCAGAAAATTAAGGTACTATTGATGCTACAGTGTTTCCATATAAAGTAAAGACCTTCGCTTCGGTTTGAATAGTATTACCTAAATGTTCCCTGTGCGGTTTAATAAGTATTAGAAGTTCAGCGTTCATTTATAGCTGCAAGGAGGCAATCAAATAATTCATTCGCAGTGAAGGACTTTAATATTCTTGTGCCGTCACCCGCAGTCTTGTTCACTCCACACATCACTCCACCATTTTTCTTGTCTTCGTTAGGAAAATTAGGTCGAACAAGGTGTCTCCTGCAATTTGCTGCCTTCAAGTTGCATTTTTCGAATTTTGTAAACAGTTTTCATTGATTTTTTTGTGTTGTTTGATTAGTGTAACGTATATTCCTGGCGGGGATGCAGAAGTTCACAAGGAAACGCTGTTAATCCAACAATCCGCTGCAGCAGCCGTAGATGCCGTTGAAGAACTCGAGAATGATGATGAGGATATAATAGAGAGGTACACATTTAAATATAAATTTTTGTGCATGGCTCAGTTATACGTTTTTCTCCAAAGGTGTTTCTTGGGTTGGGTGTAATTATTAGACGTTCTGCGGCAAGGACTCCAGCCGACGGTCAAGAAGCGACCGTGGATTTGCAGCAAACAACTGTGAACTTGGGATTGACACCAGTGACAGCTCCTTCCAGTGCGAATGCTGTCAGCAACCTGGTGGCCACAACAGCTACAGCTCCAAGTACAAGCGCCAGGGACCAACCCTCAACATCGAAAGCTACAATTACTCCAGTATTGACAACAGCCACAGCGAGATTGATAAACTCTCCTCCGTCATTGCAACAACACAAATCAACTCTGAGTGCCACTCTTGCTCCTGTAAAGCACAGTGAGACAAGTACTGTTTACATTAACACGGGTAGTAGTAGTAATAATAATAGTGAGACTCCATTGCCACAGCCACAAGTTCAAAAAAGAGTAGTGACCCATGTGACAATATTTCCCTCCCCTCCCCCTGACGTGGCACAAGTGGGCAAAACTGTTAGTTCCGTTGGCTCGAGCGCTGTTGTGACATCTGTGATTAAGAGCTCAGCCGACCTAATTGTTTCTTCGGAGACTCAACCGCCATCAACGACGATTTTGAGTAGAACTACCACAAATAGTAGTAATAGTGTAGTGACGACGGAGACGGAAGAACCGTCTGTGCCTCCAACTCCAACTAGTGACACAGTGAAACGGGATTCTCTTACTG
Organism: Pogonognathellus flavescens; assembly: GCA_019776165.1. Lineage (NCBI taxonomy): Eukaryota > Metazoa > Arthropoda > Collembola > Entomobryomorpha > Tomoceridae > Pogonognathellus > Pogonognathellus flavescens. The sequence continues at coordinate 96,665 of JABASD010000191.1, forward strand.
GAAGTATTACTACTCCTAATGTAATAGTTCCTCCCGATTGGACAGTGAAAGAACAAGACAAAGAACCATCGTCTTCCGAAAAGGAATCCTCGCATCCTTCCACTCCAGTGATGAGGACTACGAGCAGCAGTGGTGATGAGGGAGCTTTGCTTCTTGCCAAACATTGGGGTCCTGAACGTCTTGTTGAAGTCCATAAAGAACCGGGAAAAAGTCTTGGCATTAGTATTGTCGGAGGAAAGGTGAAACTCATTGTTCCCTACAAATATTCTTTTCTAAACTAATAATATTTTCAATCATATGTACCCGAGTATCAAAAATTTGTTGTCAGTGTGAAGTATTATTATTATAACAAAAAATAGTTTGGGTGTGTTGTCTTCTGTACAGGAAACATGAAAGTTAACAATCTTTAAATAGAAAAATGTTAATTTTTTGATTTTTTAACTGACATGTACACAATGTGTACATTTAGAGTTGCTGAAATTGTAAGAACTGTATGTTGCCTTGCATTACTTGCAATATGCGTAACATCATCTTTTCGTTACATGATATGCTGTAATTTTACCAATGTGCTAAATTCTGACGGGTTTAACAAATGTATGTATGTGTTCAAAGATACATCTAAATATATTGATGAATGTTGTTGCTGTTGGCTGGCAGGTTGACTTGTACAATGCAGGACCCGACAGTGGCTCAGCTATTTCTGGAATCTTTATCAAGAACGTACTGCCGAATAGTCCTGCCGGAAAAACGGGGCAGTTGAAGGTGAAACACAACTAACCATATATTAATAAGACGGGGTTTTACGGTGTTAGTGTTGTTGTATCTTGGTTTACTACGTGTAGAAGAGACAGACTAGCGATTTGTGTTTACTACTGACGGAGTAGTTAAAGTAACATAACTTAAGACGGTATACTGAACTGGTCTCGTTCGTCTATGATGTAGTAGAAGCCAAGTCTTAGCTTTTCTTAGCTAGGATTATTATTGCCTTTGCTAATCAAATTATTTATTTATTTTTCTATATATTGCCTTCTCTCGTTCATCGTGTACTCTGGGTCTTGTTGCCTTGAGTAGACCGGAGACCGAATTCTGGCTGTGGATGACGTTGATTTGAGATCTGCGAGTCATGAAAAAGCTGTCGAGGTGATTCGAGCCGCTGGCAATCCCGTCAGATTTCTCGTACAGAGTCTCGTGCAATGGGTAAGATAAAATCAAATTTACTTTTATTGATAGTATACAATCACGATTTCTAAGAATCAGTCTGTGAAGTATTTCCCAGGATAGCTCTTCAATTATCGGATGCTCTACAAATTTTCTTTAAGCACAAATATAGAAGATACTCGTTAAAGAAGAAATCGCTCTAAGCAGCTCACTGATTTTGCTTTCATACACTCCAGCTTTACCTTTACTCGTTTAAGTTGACAGATTGACACTTGTGCAGATATGAATCAAGAAAATCAAATTTATCATGATGTTATGAATTGTTTCTGAAATACGAACGTAGTCAACATAAAAGATGATAAAATATTGCTTTCTTTTTACATATCAAATTATGTTGTGGAACATTTATTGCGACCAAAATGGTTTTGCTAAATTTTTAATAACGTTTTATTAGACTAAATAGGTAGATAATGCATCTTCCAGAAGGTACTCTTTCAGAAATCATTGGAAGGATGAGTGAATTTTCTGTAAAGAAAGTTTCTGAAATGTGAATGTGGTGTATGAAAATTTGGAGAGCATCCTATAATGGATAGGAAACAATCTACTACTGAAAATCTACAAAGCATATGAAAAGATAAACGTAATTGGTATAGTTTATTGTGCGTAGTACGTGTTTGCATGTAAGAAGTTAACTTTGAATTATGGAACTGTAGTTTTGTGCCGTATTTTGTATCAGGCTTCCAAAGTGCGATACTTTATGAAAGTATTGCTCGTAAAAATATTTCCATGTCAGTTGCATCGCAATTGCAATACAGTAGTATGATCTAGACAGCATAGTAGCAACTAGACACCTCTGTAGATTCAGTATTGGTATTCCGTATTCATTTTGACTGAAAAAGTAGAGTAGAGCGATGAGAAGAGCTGGGCCTTCTTATCTCTATATAGAGTAAGTAGAGAATCTGAAGTCAATGATGATGACTACCATGCAATGCCTTAGAGCAGCAGGCCATAAAAATGGAGTGCTCGTGGATATTCAAGCGAAAGTAATTGAACTGGTGTGTATGCTTCTCGTTCTTGTGAGATAAAAGCAAATCAGCTAGAGGGATATAAACGTAAAGTCAAGAAATCACACTTGTGCATGCATCTTCTATCCTCTCACTGTATTTATCCATCCTTCTGCTTTTTGCCTTTTGAATACTTATTTTCTCATCTCACTCACAACTGCCATGTCACTGTACTTTCGTCTGTGTATTTTCACTCTATTGTGTATTTATTTATTACATAGAACGTTGACTCTTAAGAGACTTTACAGAGAGAGAGAAACAAAAGAATCAACTTAGGGAGCTATAGTGCTTATGGGCGTCATTGTCATTGTCTATTGGCGGAAATGAAAACGCATGAATGTAATGTCTACCACCACCACCACTACCACCACCACTTTGTATTACTATTATTCTCTTATCTTTATCTGTCTACTTTATGTTGACTCACTGACCCATTTGACTATAAAACAGACTTACTTTTCACTGAAACTTTATACTCTTATACTCTTACCATGCTATTAACTTGCCAGTCTGACGGTGTGGGGGTGAGCGTGAGCGTGGGCAACCATGATGACTCGGAAACATCGAAATCAGAAGAGACTGAGATAAGTAAGTCACAGTCGTGTAGTCAAACGGTCCAGTCGCAAAGTTGTAGCTCTCATACAAAGACGGAGACTGAAACGAGGACAGGGACAGAGACCAGTGGCACTTACACTACGACTTCGTCTACGACCGGCACTACCAGTCGAAGTCGTACTGGAACGGCCACTGGCACTGGCACGGAGACCAATGGAGACTCCAGCACTCAGACGGGTAGTGAAAGTCAAAGTCGAATCGAACAGCGGAAAGATGAGGAGGAGGAGGAGGATGGTGCAGAGCCAGAAGAAGATGCAGCCATTTTGAGAGCTATTTCACCTGATGAAGGAACACTGCTTAAAGTGGCTCCTCCGCCTGTCACCCCTGCCCGCACTCCGAGTCCTGAACTCATTCAGGTGTCTAAACACGCTTTCATTACGTTCTTTGGGTGTAATTCCTCTTTTCTTTTTCACTTTCTGATTTCTTTTGGCTTCATCATCCGTGGCTGAGCACTAATATAATACAATACCAGAGAATTCTCTGGAAAAACCTAAAAGAATAGAACAGTACACAAAAGTATCCAGTTTCTATTGTACTTCAATCTGGGACCATTGCAAAAGTACCCGGTCTCTATACTAATAATATATATACTAACAGTGAGACAGACGTAGAGTGTTTGATAGCGCTGTAATCTGTAATGTAATCGTAATACAAACAATATACTTATATTGCAGTATTTTTAGATATTCCAATTTTAGACTGAAATACTACTAATGCCTCTGCTATATTTAGCAATAAAAGCAAGCAAGCACCGTGCTGCTCTGCCTTTCAACTCTCTCTCTCACCAATTAGTAAACTCTAGCCCCTAAAACTAAGTAATTCACGTGTCATAACCTTATAATTATGTTTCTGACTAATTTTACGTATGAACCTCATATGTACGAGAGAATTTTGTAAACTTTTACTATGTATAGCCCGACAGTAATTAATCAGCGCACATCTTTTCACAAACAGTCTTTCTAGCTTCCAGGCAAGAATGTAGCATTTATTTAGACCGTAATTAATTCGAGGTATCCACATGGAAAATGAATAAGTCTTTCAGAAAACCAGACAGCATAGTATTTCTATACAGATACAACATACCCACAGGTAGAGTATACCTACAAGTAAATAGATATATTACCACCTACTATACCAATTCTGTAATAGAGGTTACAACAGAATTGCACAATTAGTAGGAGGATGAGAATGTGGGAATGCAGGAATTCGTGTCTATATAATACATATAAGATTTTATACGTGTATACTAAAAGGGAGAGTTTCTGTATGAAGTTTTTAGTTTCGTCATGAACACAGTCATTTGTACAATATAAAAATAAAAATGAACTAATTAGTCTTATAAAGAGATGAGTATAGGACTGAAACTTGATAGAATGACGTATTAGCTGAAAGAAAAAAGTAACGGTACATTATGTAGGAAGGGATAAGGCTAAAAGTTTTTCTTTCGTTTCTTGTCTTAATTAATATTGCCTGTCTAATCTTTGCATGATCTGTTCCTTCCCTTTTCTTATTGTATATTCTATTTTGTGTGTAGTATTTAGAAGCAATCTTAGTTTCGTTTCTTAATAACTCTAGTAGAAACGAGTTCATAAGAAACTGTAGTCTTTGTACATTATATTTTAGTATAGTAGTAGTAGTGCTTAGAAGGTGAATGAGTCTTGTATAATGTAACATGATACAATACTATTAGTACTTTTAGTAGTATGTGTAAAGTTGTATGCTGTAATACCTACATAGATATATATTATATTTATTACAGTATAGTAGTAGAGTGAAGTAGACTTTCTTCTTTTAGTTGGACTACTAGTAGACTAGAAGGATGGCTTTTACTTTACTTTCTTCGTACTTTCTTCGTTTAGTTGAAGATTTGGTTTTGTTTCGTTTTTAAGGGTTGTGTGTTACTTATCTCTGAAGTAGTGTGTGTAGTGTTGTGTTATATGGAGTACTTTATCACACATGGAGTAGCAGCAAGTTTAACTTAACTCAACTTGGAGATGATGATAGTTTCTTTGAAAGTTTCAAGCATGCTATAACAATTTGTACTTTATTTTGTTGTACTATTACAGTAATAGTAGTAGTAGTACTATTTCTACTGACTGGCTCTGTGTGGCTGGTTGGTTAGTGCAATGGTGCTCTGAAAATTAAACATGAGCGAGATTTATCTGTCTGTCTTAAGCTGTTAACTTTACGTGTTTTATTTCTATACTAAAAGCAAGCGACTCTATCTGGAGGAATAGGACTAAAATGTATATATATTATTGTATCAAAATTATTATGAAAGAAGTCTACTAGACTAGGACTATCTATAGGTACTACTAAATATATAAAGGATAATATAAAAGTATACTAAGGCGACCGACACGAAGGATTGCGGATCTCTCCGTAGTTTTCGTCTCGTTTCGTCTGTCTCTCTGTGCTCTATCTGTATTTATCATCTTTAGATTCCTTTTCATAACCCTTTCTTTTGTTGAATGTCCCCAGCGTAGCTTTTCGCTTGGCACGTACAAAGTAGTACTGAAATAACAAACGAAACAGCACTCCACTACTTCTCCCCTTGTTCACTTGGATAAATTATTATATACCAGAGTACTGTGTGCAGTTGTGTACATAAGAATCAGTTTAGTTTACAAGGATGATGATGTCTTGTAATTCTAACTTTCGTCGTTCGATCCTGGATGGATTTTAGGACGTGATTGCTATTGATTCTCAGATTGATATCCCAAAGTGTGTACACGTACAAGTAATAATGTTTTGTATGTACCTTGTTAAATAATCTTCTTTCATAACTATAGATCTATATTTTTCGTACAGTAATTTGTATTGTAGTATTAAATATGTAATATTTTTCGTGTGACCATTTTCACTGGGAGATTCAGATTTTGATGGAATTCTTGTGATTGTTGTGACAATTCCTCTGAAGCTTGAAAATGTTGATATCTCTGTAAAATTAAAAGTTTTCACTTGTGTGGTTTTAGTTTACATTTGAATATAGTTTAAAGTATTTTTAAGACTGTGAGTTATGTAGTAAAAGTGAGTACAATAATAATGCATATAAAATTACTGACAGACTGATTATTTGTGTTTGATGGAATTGCGGAGAGAAAGCAACTATATAAGCTGTGAAAAAGGAAAGTGTTTTTCTCTGAGTGTGGTACTGCTGGTTGGTTGTGGTTTGGTTTGGTTCAGAGTGTTCACCCGAAGATGATTTTGTTGTCTGGACGAAAAGTACAGTGCAGTACAATTAATTACGCTAAGAAACTTACCCATGACGGGAGAGAATTTTATTCTAGTGCTTTTGGGTTGTGGTTTGGTTCGTTGGTTGGTTTGGGCTGGTCGAATGATGTAATAAGACGTGACAAATTGATTTATTTCCGTTTCTTTATGCTTGTCCTTTGTATAATAATGTCTCACTTTAAACACGGAAAGTGATTGACCTATGTGAGTTGTTGACTTGACTTTGTTCCCGGTGTTGGTGACTTGACTGAATTGAATTCAAAGGAATTCTTACCTCTCTCTAATTGGAATGATGAAATAAACTTTGTTATGCAAGCGGTGTCTCTTTTACTATACTTATTCTCTAAATAATTCGTAGCTCTTGAATTTGTCTTGATTTGAATTTGCTCGTGAATCTGTCTCATTCAACTTTGCATTACATTGGAATGAGTGTGTCCTGTTAATTGTCTTGTGTTGTAAGTAAACTATCTGTAGCCGTATTTCTGAGTACTATACTTCTTTACTTTCTCTGTGGACTGACTTTTTTTAGCAAAGTACTATTTTATTATTTCTTACTACATTAAATAGCAAAATAGAAATACTGAAGAAGAAAACACAAAATGAATAACAATAGTTACAGATTTACTAATTACAACTATAATTATTCCGTAGAGATTTTCATAAACATCTGTTAAATTATTGTGAACTTTATTTGTATAAAGTATTTCAGTGAAGGTGCTGTGTTATTATGAGGTGAGAGAAGAGTTTATGAAAATTACTAATCTAATTTAGCCTTCTTAAACCAATAATTATTACTATTTATATACTAATTGTATTAAATAGTACGAGTATTATATCTGTAGGTAAAACTTGACTTTTTTGTATACTTCTTGAAAATTATTACTAACAGAAGCAGCATGATTATTATTTCTCTTCAGTATTTTCCCCATGAACTATTAGTGAATCTGTTGATTTCGTGTATGTCAACTGACCAGACTTCCTTGTTTTCTTTTTGCATTGTAGTGAAATGAGTGAAAGATGTGATCTGACTGGGAAGCAGAAAATTGGTTAGCTTCTACTAAGCTCCTGTCTGTCTCTACTACTATCCATTGACTGTTGTGTACCTTCTGTCAATCTTCCGCTCAACTGTCAGTGTCAATATTGCAGTCCATGTTGTACTCCCACTTCTACACTTCAAACAGAATGAAAGAATAAGAGAGAGAGAGAGAAAGAGTTCAGACAAACAACTCCGATCCGATATGAGTGAACTACTTCGTGCCAAAGTGCCAATACCAAACCAAGCCAAGCCATACCACAATAATACAGTTCAGAGATATACAAATGCCAATAATACATCATCACCAGCTCAATCTACTACTACTACTTTAAAAACATAAAATACAGTCCAGTCGCAGTGTACAAACTAAAAAATATACTAGCAGTGAATTTCCCCAAGCAATACTATAAGTAATGTGTGTATAACAGAGAGAGAGAGAGCGTACATTACAAATATATAATGTATTAAACTATAACAATCATAATAGACTTTAACCAAAAAGACATTGAAAAACATTTCAGAAATACAAACCTATGTGTGGGTGTGTGTGTGAAAAATACATGAGATGATATTAATAATAGTGAAATATGAATAACACGAATAACACTGAAAGTGACACTTAAATAGACTTGTGGTGCACAAAAACAGCTTTTTATAAGCTGAAATTGCAGTTACGAAAGCAATAAGCTCAATTCAAGTCTTAACAATGAAATTACTAATACATGAATACATGATACAATCATAATAATATTATGTAGGAGAACGAACACTAATACATGACGTTTATTAGCAATTTTACTAGTGTAGAACGAATGTATACTAAAAAAATATCGACTAACGAGACATTGCGTAGTACGAAAATGTTCATGAGAATTTTGTTCAGTGCGCACGGGGGTGAGGTTACAAGAAAGAAAAAATGAATCGTCTCAAGTGTAATACAGCTACTAATGTAATATTAAAATCGTTCACAACACTCATAAACGAGTGAAATACAAAATTACATACGAATCTATGCATCAAAATGCTCATTTTGCTTAACAATTGTTGATAATCAGATGGTATACTGAAAATGTGAATGTTTACCTGTATTTACAATTCTCCACTTATGCATTATGTAGCAGAGAGACAGATAATACATATAATGTACGTAATATACCAAATAACACTATGTACCACTATAATTATAATGTATTTCCGTGTACAGGGGTGATTCATTCAAGTGTAGTCAACTTATAAACAACCATGATTCTGTTCGTAGTTTGCAAAATTTTAATTACAACC